>PVKH010024254.1:0-13669 GCA_004027955.1 Chaetophractus vellerosus
CCCAACACTGACCCTAGCTTTCAAAAATCTTATCATAGGGTCTCGGTTTCCATTCCTGGGTCTTATCATGGATTACTGTATGATCGAATCTACTTTGTTCATAATCATGAACTGTTCTTGCAATATTGTGGGTATTTTGTGCCATCTTTGGCTGCCTACAGATCTCTATACCACCATGTAGTTTAAAGATAGCTTTGGGACCTCCACCCCCTTTTTAATCTCTTAATGGTCCTTTCCATAAGTTATCTTTCAGTGAAGCATTTACTGTTAATCTAAGCTTCCAAAACAATGTATTTGTTCCCATAAGCATGCTCTGATTATAACTTCATTACATATGGTTATATTATTTTGTGCAAAGATTGAACTGAATTTAGAAACCATTTCTGGGAACATGCTATGAATTAATACCAGTAATCAACAACCATTACTTATTTTAATGCATTTGACTAATTGCTCTCTTGTAATTCAATAAGGTCAAGCTATCTTGAGCACATTAAAAATGTGGCCATTGCCCCATACAGATCATAATATCAAGTGATATACTTATTGCAAACAATAAGAGGAAGAATTAAGCAGTCCTAAACATAGCTCTAATAGTTTGGAAGGATTTCACAGAGGTGGTAGTAAAAAGGAAAATCTTGAACTTCCTAGAGCATGGCCCAAAAGAAAGCACCAAAACTGAATGTAAAAGCAATGGGGAGAGCTGATCACCTTATTAGTTCAGGAAATTTCTTCAGGTCCCACCTCCTGCTGTCCCTACCATTAGGCCTAGACTCCTAACACTTGAATTCTCCTTCACTGCCTATTTCTATTGAGTTGAGAATTTGGTAAGAGAGTCTACCCGGCATTTAATTTGTGTTGCTATAAGACAATCTCTCAGCATCTTCCCCATGGTTCCACAGAGTAAAGCTTTTAGATAAGATTTGACTTTCCTAACAGTGACACTAGTTTTGAGGAAACCTAACCCCTGCCTTGGCTCTAGCCATGCTTAGCTAAAAGAGGTAATTGTGGGAGAAATGGCAGAGGTATGTGAGAAGAAAGAGAGAGAGGAGATTAAAGACACTCAAATTTGAAAGTCAAAAATTTGGGCTTTGATGTGATGTCATTCCTTGAAAAGGGCAAGACCTGAAGAGAACACGTATGTGAGCATTCAGTATTGGCATAGTGTGGATTAAGTGTGCCTTTAGCAATTTTATTAAAAGTGGTTTAACAAGTAGTTTTTAGGCATAGCAATTACACAAGTAATGGTGGAAGTAAATAAGAATTAATGGTCTAATAGTAATTGTTGTAATCCTGAAAGTAATAGCAATGGTAGTAAACATGATGGTGTTGATTCTAATGCCATTTATTGAATACTTATTATATAGCATAAAATGTGCCCATATTTTTTTCATTTAATCTTAGGAATACCATAAGAACCATATATATATATATATATTTTTTTTTAGATACTAGGGCCAGAGATTGAACCTGAGACCTCGTATGTAGGAAGCCGGTGCTCAACCACATAGCCACATCAGCTCCCCTGACTTGGCCCTCTTGCTTGTTTGCTTGTTTGCTTGTTTGCTTGTTTTTAGGAAGCACCGGGAACCAAATATGGGAACTTCCATGTGGGAAGCATGTGCTCAACTGCTTGAGCCACATCCACTCCCCAGAACTAGATACTTTTAATCCCTGCCTTTAGATGAAGGAATTAACTCTCAGTCCCAAATCTCAAACCTGGTAAGTTGAGCCAAGAATTGAATGTAGGTCTGTTTGACTCCATATACCTATGCTAATATTAATGAGCTAAAGTATCATATTATACCACTAAATGAATACAAAGAAATTAAAATTTTGAGAAAAATGACTGATATGCTATGGTGCAAAGTTCAAATGTATTTTTCTTTGTAAGACTCCAGCTAAGAGCTTGATAAAAAAAAGAAAAAGTTAGAACTCATTATTAAAAGTTACAATGGTTTTGTGTACATTTCCAGGACAACAAAACACTGGTAAACAAAACATCATTTAAGTGAACTATCTTCTAAGATTCTAAAGGTTTATTTAATATCTTTTGTGCTATATCTGTAAATATTAAATTGAGCAGCAAAATTTCTAGACCACCACATAAGGAGGAAAGAGCTAGCAGGCCTTTCTAAATTCTGGATAAAAATCCACAGAGATGACACTTCTCAGAGGAATTCAGTCAATAGAACTATTCAGATAGCAAGATTTCTGCTCTCATCTTTGAGATGTGGGCACTTTATGTTGTTTCACATACAGTGAAATAGTAGACAGATATAAATACACATTAGCACCAGACAGTTGAGAACCTTGCGCAGGTCCTGTACATTTGATGGTGCAACTTTAGCCCATTTCTAATTGCACTCCTTCCAACAGGGAAAGGAGGGCATGGAGCCACTAATATATGTCCATCTGGAGCTCACACTACTGCTGGCACTACAGAATTCCCTGTCCAAATAGGATCCCTAGCCTGTGTCCAAGGTCTGCACGTTCTTTTCCAAGTCAGATTCCTGAGGATAGTCTGAGTTGTCATCTGTTTGGGGGTGAGTTGGCTGGGGATGTGCATGCACGTGCAAAAGACTGCTTGCAGTTTACAATGGTGTCAGGGGTGAGAAGATAAGGTGGATGATACACAGGTGTACCAAATATTGGGAGTGGATGAGACTATGTATATGAAAGTGCATGGACGGGTGCGTATGGATTTGCCAGGGTAATTTATAAAGTTCTATAATTCTCCCATGTATCCCCTGACCAAGATTTCAAGTTAGATCTGTCTTAATTTATTATTAAAATAACTTCCAATGAAAACTCCAGAGTGGATAGGGTCTAATGGTGACAAGAACTGTTTCTCAAATATAATGTTCAAATTTGAAATGTTTAATAAACTTTAGGGAACTCTAAAATCTTTCATTTTTTTTCACTATGAAAAAGTTGTATGATAGATATAATTGTGATTACATCATTTTATTTATTAATGTGCAAAATACTACTGTCAAATAATGTGTGGTATAGATATTCATTTATTATTCTTAAGGAACTTCTCTATGATGCCACAAGAAGATCAGTGCTTAAGCAGTGACCATCCTCTGTCAAACTGACAATTTAGTCAAGCTTCAACTCAAAGGGCTAAACAGAGGTCAAACCTATTGTTCAAGGGCAAACTGAACTGACCAGTCAATTCTTTGAAAAGAGCTGATGTAGTTGTTCTAATATGGAATATTTACATCCCTTATTAATATTTCTGCTTCCATTTTTATGAACAATCATTTGAAAATTTAATAAAAGCTTATATTAAGTTTAGCTTTAAAGAAACAAAAAGAAATTTCAATAAATTTGCTTTTTGGAACACTAAATCCCAAATCTTGCAAAGCAAACAATTATTTTTTATCTGTTTCCCAAAGAGCTATACTCAATTGTGTATTTACTATTCTAGCTTTTCACGTTTGCATATACTTCTTAAGATTTATCAGTATACTGGTTGAAATAAAAGTAATTCATTTCAAAAAGAGAGGGAAAATACTCTTAAATTTATCTAGATCAAAAATCTAGAAAAGAATTGATGTATTTCAGTTTAAGTGGTAAATAATGTGGTATATCATTAGAACTAAAAAAATAAAATAAAATAAAATAAAAGGACAGCATCTTTTTTAATCCTCTTCTTTATCAAGTGAGATGTGTCACTAAAGTAATGACTAATCAGATAAATTTCTGCTTTGGATGCCTACAGACACAATGAATTGCTAAGAAAATAGCTCAAGAAGAAAAACAATGGAAGCTAGAAAAATGATGCAGAAAAAGAATGCAACAACTTTAGTGTTAATACAATGCATTTTCTTGAGAAAAAATACATGGATACTAGAAAAGATTTACAAGAATAATAATTAAAAAGAGATGATACACATCAAAACAGTGGATCTTCAAACTGACTTAGAAGGGGAAATGAAAATAATTAGTAACCTAACAGTGCTAGAGGAATCAAATGACAAACTCATCAACAGAGGAAATTACTATTAAAAAAAAAAATCTCAAAACCAAGTTAACATCCTCTGTTGAGATTGTCATTCTACAACTCTACATGGTATAACATGAAATAAAATTATTTTAAAATACCCTGTTGGAGGAATTGGGCTTCTAGAATATAGCTCTGTTGAAACATGTCTCATTTGGGTCCATTAAGTTAGGAAAACCTCATAATTCTGGCAAGATTTGGCAACAAGGAACCGTGACAGGAACAGGCCATTAGTATCAGGCAGACCCAATGCAGATGCCCTGGGCTACCAATACTGCCAACTGGACTTAAGATGCGGGGGGGGAGTATCAACTTCAAGGCTCTCAAACAGAACAAATAATAGGGCAAGGCTTAGAAAAATATGGTCAAGAAATGCAGGCTTCTTTGTAATCACTATAGTCAAACCCTGGGCATCTAGGAGTACTAGCTTTCCATGTGTGGGTTGGTCCCACCTTTGAGGAATTCATATTCTAGGTTTTCTAGGACAAGGAAATGAGCTAATAAGAACTAATTATAGTCTCAGATCTTTTCATGTTTCATCTGGGGAAATTTTTAAAATGTATATTCTTAGACCCAACCAAAAACACTTGAAAAAGAATATCTTATGTGGAGACCATGAATCTGCACTTTAAACAAACACCTAGGTGATGCTGATACACTGAAATATGAAGACATAACAGTGGAGGAACTGTTGGGTTACTTGAACAAAACTTCATGATGAACAAAATTTTATAACCAAAGAGAATCCAACTCTTGGAAATAGAGATCTTGAAGGTAGAAGTGGGATAAGCTACAAGCATGGGGATTTCATGTGCTAGCCTCAAGAATGGGATTGATGTATCATATCAAGTAATAACATAAATCCAGGAGTCAGAAGATTTGAGTCTTCATTGGAGATAAATTTTCTACAGGAATGAATCTGGTACAAACAGAACATATGGGTCAGACTAAGAAAATTGATGATGATGCAAACATAACAGAAAAATAAATAAAAAATACCCACCCCCTGCAGACTGGGTGTTGGTGAAGCCAAATTACATGTAAAGAATTGACTGAGGAAAATTGAAAAAGGCAGAGATAGTGAATGAAAGTGAATTAGAAAAGACAGGCTATCTTTTGTAATAACCATGCCTAAAATCTCAGTCATTTATCATGACAAAATTTGTTTAACATCACAATCTAATCATCTTGTAGGGCCACCATATTCAATATATACTCTTCAAGATCACCATGGATGGGATGAGAGAGTAAAGGATCATATATGTGAGTTAAAATTTCTGAAACCACATGTATACTGGGATGGAATACTCAAGTAAATGGATGGTGGATTGTCAGGTCAGGTTTCCCATTGTTGGAGTAGGAGATTACAGATAAGGAAGGGGAGGAGGCTAGAATGATCTATGTGGTAATTGATGGAGGCAATAGTATGAATTAATTTTTAACATAATATGGAAACAGATGTTTGCATGTCAAAATATCTATAGATAAATATATATATATGTTAGTATACATGTGTATATTTCCTTTCCCTGAAAGTTAAGAGAGCCTAGAAGCCACAACATCCCAGCAGTAATGAGCAAACCAGCACCCAATTCTTGGTGTCTAATACAATTCTCCAATAAAAGGATCCAGGGATCCTTGGGAAAATGGCTGATTCTAAGACTGGGATAGAAAATATACAAGATGAGCTATAACAGTAAAAAAAGTGGTAAAAGAAAAAAATACCACAATGATGGGGGATGATAAAGGGATATAGGAGCCAACCTAAAGAATTGCGAAATGGTCAAAGCTAGAACAATTTGAGCAACAAAAAATACAGTACTATTGGGTTATAACCAAAGTGTAAAATAAAGTTTTAGTAAGTTTGCACTGTTATAAATAAATGATAAAGTAAATAAATACATTGGAGAGAATAGACAAATCTTCTGTGTAGGATTTCAAATAATTTATGCAAATCTTTCCCTTTCAAGAAGGTGGAGAATAACTTCCACCCTTTAAGTGTGGGCTGTACATAGTGACTTTCTTCCAAAGAGTGTATATGAAAAGGAAAAAAAGAAAGTGACTTTACAGTGGAGAAATCTGACAAACACTACCTCAGTCAGGTTGATCAAGGTCAACATCATCAATGGTAAATCATATTGATAGTATGTATGTACCCTTTATCTCTGTGGTCTTGCTTCCCAAAACCCATAACCTCTGTCTAATCATAAAAAAACATTGGACAGACCCAAACTGAAGAAGATTCTACAAAACACCTGACCATATTACTTTCTCAAAAATGTCAGTCATCAAAAACAAGGAAAGTCTGAGAAACTGTTTTAAAGTGCAAAGGTAGTTTGAACTTGTGAAATCAAAGTTGAATTCCAAATAAGTTACAGGTTGAGTAAAGAAATTTAGTAAGAAACTGCTTAACTTGGCTTCTCTTCTCTGATGACATATTTTTGAGTTTTGAAGCAGTTTTATTTATAAAAATTATCTTTTTTCTTTATAAGTTTTTATTATAATCTATGCATAACATCAAAAACTCAGGTGCTTTGTTGCTCAAATATGGCCTTTCTCTAAGCCAAACTCAGCATATAAACACACTTCCTTTCCCCCAGCATGGGATATGACTCCCAGGGATGAGCCTCTCTGGTACTGAGGGATTATTAACAAGCACCAACTAGCAATGTCCCTGGAAAAAGACTTTGACCTTAAGGGGAAAATGGTAAATACAAATGAGTTCTTATGGCTAAGAGATTTCAAACTGAGTTGGAAGGTCATTTCAGGGGTTATGCTTATGCATGTCTCAGCAGAATCTCATTGACTGCCACAGTAAATATTGCCTCAAACAGTGGGGCTCCTGAGGGCTCTAGAGACATCCAGACACTATAGCCAGGGCAGACAGCTCAGAAGTTTGGCTCCCTGCCAGTGGGCCTTACTCTGGAATTTATGCTCCCCAGTGTGACAGAGTTGGACTCATTTGTGGTTTTCCTACACATGACTCTTCTGCCCCTTCTATTTGAATCTATAGTTAGTACTAGAGTTGATAGGTGTATATTCAAGAGACTTAAATCTTCTGTCTGTCCATGTGCCCATTGGGCCCTGAATCTCAGTAGAGTTGCAACACCTACTCTTCAGTTCATTGGACTCACCCAAGACAACTAATAAGGTGATAATGATGGACAATGTCCATCCCAAGGAACAGAGAGAGTCTGCAACCACAAGCAAGATCATTCCATCCATCTGCCACATGGGATCTAAGCTGCTTCTCAATTAGAGGCAGAGTGGGCATCGCTATGCCCAAATCCTCAAGATTGGAGCATGAACAATGGACTGAAATAGACCTACTATTATTCTACTATAGACTTATTTTATTCTAACAATGGAAGAAATTTTATCATTGATGTGGAGACATTGGCCACTGGAGGTTCTGAGGGGAGAGAGAGGGAAAAATATGTATAATATGCAGGCATTTTCAGGACAATGGAATTGTTCTGCATGATGCTGCAATGATAGATACAGGTCATTATATATTTTGTCATCACTTACAAAATTGTGTGGAACAGAGTGTAAACTGTAATGCAAACCATAATCCATGGTTAGGAGCAATGCTTCAATATGTGTTCATCAATTGTAACAAATGTACCACACTAATGAAGGAGGTTGTTAATCTGGGAAAGTGTGGGAAGGGGAGAGAGTGGGGCATATGGGAATCCCCTATATTTTTTATGTAACATTTACATAATCTAAAGTTTCTTTAAAATAAAATAAAATTTTAAAAAACCTTAGGTGCGGTCAATGCATCCCTTTCTTAGCACCTTATTGCTGCTTCAAAGATCATCACACAGTTTTGGAGAAATATAATATTAATTTCTGTTTTACTATAATATTTTTCTCCATTCTAATCTCTACTGTATTTTCAAATTAGAAGGAATTGTTCTTATCTGATACTTTGAAAATGTTACTTTATGGTAGGACAACATTTTAACATCTTTTCTTTGGCCCATAACAGCATGATAGTCATTTGTAAATGTTTTTTGTAAGGAAGCTAACTCCTTTCATTTCATTAAGGTAAAAAATTTCATTAAGTGCTCCTTTGAGGAAAGTGAAAACCAAACAAAAATTTTCATCATGAAGACTTCAGTATCACGGTTAAGCAAATCATATCACCTTCTAGCAGTGTTGTGTAAATCATACAGAAGACTTAGAATATAAGTTCTTTTCATTTTCTTTGATAAGATTTCTATAGATTGAATTGAATTTGGAAAATTTACATTTGAATTTTCTGCCAACTATATAGACAGAGAAGCAAAGTCTAGTTTGTATTTTGAAAAGATATCAACAATATTTTGTTTTATGTCTTCTTATATTCCATGGAAATCTTAATAGAAATCAAGATTTGAAACTCCATCTTTTGAAATAAAAACTCCTCCTAAGATTTGAAGGAACATTTTTGTTGCTGTTGGCATAATTCAGTACATTCCGACATGCTTTCTAGAGTATACCAAGAAAGCATGACCATTGGTAAGACTTGACAGAACCAGCTCTACTCTGTAAGTGTCCAATTCATGTATCATTATTTTTTTCCCTTTTGTTCTCCCAAATGATATTCTAGGTACAACCTCTGAATCAGGAGCTGTAACTTTGCTCATTTTAAAAAAGCAATCAAGGGAACACCATAATAAAATCCACAGGCAAAAAAAACCCACCTAAATTATTAAATCAAATGGTTATTAAATTGCACACTTAAAGAGCAACAGAGTGATGGAATAATGGACAAATAAACCTATTATTATGAACTGCTAATCATGGTTGCCAAAATCAGAAATCAGGAGAAAACATGAGTATAAGTACAAGGTGACACTAGCTACAGAAAGTGGATAATCTAGTAACCATTTAACACAGAAAGTAGGGTTGCTTTCAGTACTGTCTGTAAGACTGGAATATGGATTTTTTGTTTCTTCCAGCCTTCTGAATCCACCATAAATATCCAGGACTTTTTACACCCTGGGGAAGGGTTTCCTGTTTAGAGCTAAAACTGGGACAGTCCCAGAAAAAGTGGAGATGGAACACTGAGATAATCTCAAGAATTAAATCAACCTTGCCTTCCTAGCATAAATCACACTTTTTCATGGTATAGTCTTTTTACATATAGATGAATTATATTTGTTGATAT
Source organism: Chaetophractus vellerosus (assembly GCA_004027955.1). Taxonomy (NCBI): domain Eukaryota; kingdom Metazoa; phylum Chordata; class Mammalia; order Cingulata; family Chlamyphoridae; genus Chaetophractus; species Chaetophractus vellerosus. The sequence continues at coordinate 9,171 of PVKH010024254.1, forward strand.
TTTTGTTAAGAATTTAATAAAATATTTTTTGAATTTGGGTTAAAGAGATATTGGTCTATAGTTTTATTTTCTGGTAATGTCTCTGTGTGTTTTGTTATCTGGGTAATTCTGGCCTCATAATATGAATTAAGAAGTGGATGGATCACAAGATTCATCGTCACCTAGATATCCTTTCTTTTCATTCCGAATCCTATTTTCTTATACCAGGTTCATTTCACCATGATGAACTTTTCTTCTTTTTCATTGCAAGGCTTGTATAAGCTCCCTATCCAGTCTCATTTCATACCACTGTCAAGTCAGTCTTTGAAAAGCAAGTGTTTCATAATGTTATTCTTGTATTTCAAGGATTCCCAATTTCCGATGTAATAAAGTATAGATCTCTTAATTTCATATCCAAATCTCTCTATGATTTGCAATTTGCCTTCTGAACTCCAAACTCTCTATCCTAAGTTGTTCTTGAACCGAGCTGCATATTAGAACCACTTGGAGAATATTAAAGTATACTGTTATGTTGTGTGGATAATTAACTTGATGCAATGGTGACCTCCAAATTTGATACCAGGTAGGATATATTAGAGGTCAAGGAATGGAAAGGCTCACAGACTAAACTAAAATTCTCAAATCACATGACTATTAAATCAATTTGTAAATATAGAGTGAGAAATGGATTAACAGATTAGGATAGCATGCAAGTAGGATGGAAAGAATCATACCAGAATACTGGGGTAATCATTGTTCATATATTCTGTATCTCTCTCTGCCACATCCGCCTTCCCCACTAACGTCGTGATTAAAAGGGCCAGAATTAAAGTTTGAGCAAAGGGGCCCACACATGGAAGGCAACTAGTCCCAATAACACATTCTTGTTCTATCAAAAAGACAAAAGGGACAATTACTACTTTTCACAGCTGTTGCATGCCAATAAGTCTCGCAAACCGCCATAGGTTTCCCTTATGTTTTTTGGGCAGAGGACACATAGGGCAGAATTAGTGTCATCGTTGTGCAGTCAAATTAAGACCATGAGACTATCAAGTGTTTCTTGTATATTTAGTTTCATGTACATTTAGTACATAAGAGACTGATGAGTATAAGGTAATTCCTGGCACCTCCTTCTTTATCTTTTTTAAACACAAGTATTCTACTTGCTAACTGCTTATACTTAACACATCCAATGTTTCTGCTTAACTTATGATTGACACATACCATGAATTCTGCTTGTCTGAAAAGTGATCTTTTACTATATACTTATTACACTTAAATATCTTAAAAGATTTTGACTATGTTTTACAAACTACACACTTATTTATTGAATAGATTTGGATAATCTTAAAAATAAATATATGTTATAGGTTAAATGCCTAGAATTCACTCCAGCCACATCAAATTGGAATCTCTATGAATAGCTGTTAGTATTTTTAAAAATTCTCCCAATAATTCCAGTTTGTAGTCATGGTTGAGATTCACTACCCTTTTCCACCTACACTGCTTAAGAAACCAACCCCCATATGTGTGGAGAACCCTACTTCAGCTTTATTGCTCTTACCATTTCATCTCATCCACCTGGAGCTCTCTTCCCAGCTAAATCTTATCTAAGTCCCATTTCACTTTAAAGCTCTCTCTAATAATTCAAACTATGTTATAAATTCAGTTTCTCAAAGGTTAACTCCCAATCAATTGAGAATGGTTTCATTAGTTCAAAATGTGTTTTTAATGCCCATTACTACTTCCTACTTAATCATATGTATGCTGATTACTACTTTTACAATCTTTTAATTTATGTACTTATTATATTGTTATTGAATTTATCATCTGTATATATTTTCATAATGCTATTGTAAGATTTGGGCAGCTGCCAAGGAATTGGAGAGGATAAAACAACCATAAGGAAGCACAGGGTGAGTTATCTTTATTGAAATAATCATGAGCCAACCAAGTAGACCTGATTGCTTGACAGGGGAGAGACAGAGATATAGGTATTTTAAATTTTAAAAAGGAAAATGCTTCTAAGTAAAAAATAGAGACTCTTACCTGACAATTCTTACCTGACAATCTCAGTGAGTTCAAAGAGGCATTGTCCACTGTTTGGCATTTAGGAAATGTCATCTAAGGAAAATATACATTATTTGCATTGCATTTCAAATTATCCTATTTATTTGGCTCAGAGAATATAGTTTTTGCTTAAAAACATTCCAAAGGCATATTTGTAATAAGTTGGTTGTGGCATGTGTCTTCATCCAAATTCTTAAGAGCAAACAGCACCAAATTCATATAGACAATGTCACACAGCAGAGTGAATAATGAAAGTCCTAGTGAATAAAAAATATTTTAGCTTCCTAATACCAACTAGGCTAGCATTTAGAAAACTTGTGTTCTGGACTTTATTTTTTAATTCGCTTGTTTTGAATATAGATTATGAGACCATTTTATAAATGGCCTCTCCTTGGTATGAAAGGAAGATTTTCTTATATTACACCAGTTTTATTATTGTCCATTTGACTTAATGATATAGCTATCTTAATTAATTAAAGGTTATATTAAAATTTGATTTTGAAGGTACATCTGATTGAACTGATCCTGTTTATCCCAATCAAGTGAAATAAAATTCAATCTAATGTCAGGTTCATTATCTGCGTAAAGAAAAATACATTCCCAAAAGAATTCTTTAGGAATAGAATTTTCTATTAGGTTATCAGAATTATTGATTGCCACTACTGCTATTACATTCCACGTGATAGGAAGTATTAAGGAATTGTTGCTCACAAAGCATTACTAAACACTCTCTGAATCCATCAGTGAACAGTCGCAACATACCCGAAGGTGTATTGTGGTCTTAGTTAGACTTTAGGTAGGTTATTAATCCCCTTTGCCCCAAACAGTAAAAGTTATTATATATTGTTACATGGATAGAATATAAAGTGCTTCTTTCATTAACAATACTCTTTACTCTAAGTAATTAACCTCATTAGATTTTTTCAATGGCCTAGATTCCTGAAGGAAATTGCAATACTTTAAAGTTCACTTCTCTACATGAATTAACATTATTATTATTTAATGAAATACTAATAGATAGAAGCAGAGTTTCTTCAGGATTATAACATATTATATGTTAACCTCATTTAAAGTTTTTTGAGCCAGCCTGAAGGACCAGTAAAAGTAAGAGTTGTTAAATTTTAATGGCAAAATAAAGCCAAATTATGAAGGTCATTAGATAAATTAGAAAATTACATAAGAAATCATGGATGGTTTCTCATCAGAGGAAATTTGAAATTCCAAACAGAGATGCAATATTCCAATTTTTTGCATGTTCAATTAATTTATAGTAATGAAAATAATTTTATTTAATTTATCCTTTATGATGTAGCAATATATTCAACAGGCCTAACTTTTATGGAAGGCCCATTTCTTTATTTGAATGATATCTCTCCTGATATGAAAAACTCATTTACACTAATATATCTACTCCTCACAGGTCACTTATGATAAAAAGAAGAGTGAAGAAAATAAAATATTAATTCATTTTCTCTTTTGCCCTGTCTGGGGCCTTTTATCTTAAAATATTTTCTAAAGCCTTGTTTTATAGGCAATGTTTCACGTTGCATTATTATAGAATACACAGAAGTTTATAATTCATTAAGGAAAATGTATTTATCCCAAATCCTCAGTGTTGCAGTTTTTAGAAGATAAAAAAGCAAAAGCTTCAGTGTTTTATATTTGTCCTTAATTTATCAAAGCCAATAGTTTAAATGTAGTCTTAATGAGGCTAGAACTTTTACTGTTTGGGGCAAAGATAAAAGGAATTATCTCCTCCTGAGGAAGAAATTCAATATCAATATTACTTTTGTTAATTTGATTATTTCTCTGACCATATGACCTACTAGCAGTATGTATAACAACCATGTTAAAAGGAGATATCAGGAGATTCAACCATGTACTGAGATAGAAAGTGAACTGTTTTAACTGAGTTAAACATGTATAAACATCTAAGTACAAAATCATGCCAGCAAATAACACTTTTAAAAATCATCCTAAAATAGGATTCTACTGATGACACATGATTTGAGGAACGTCAAATATTTTATGAAAAGAAAAGTTAGATTATAAAATTACTTACTGTTAGGTTTCTTTGGTCCTACGGGTATTTTTATCCATAAGACTAAGAAGCCTGATAGAAGGTGTTCCAGGCATCCATTAGCATATCAACCTGACTCTATAATCAAGTAGGGAGCTTCACCTATAGAATGGTCCATAGGACAGAAATGTTGGGCTGATAAAAGGCAATCAGAGATTTTCCTAAGCAAGGTAAAGGAGGAGCTATACAGAAGGAATAAGATTTTCATCTTTAGTGAAATTAAGAAGTTTCACATATTATAAATTGACTTTATATATTTCTGTGGTGGGTAGAATTGTGGCCTCCAAAAGCTATGACTACCCAAAATCTCAGAAAATGACTTTATTTACAATAAAGTCTTTGCAGATTTAATTGCGATAAGGATCTTGAG
>PVKH010024255.1:0-13640 GCA_004027955.1 Chaetophractus vellerosus
TGGACTCACCCAGGACACCTAGTGGGGAGATGATGATGGACAATGGCTGTCCCACAGAATAGAGAGAGTCTGCAGCTTCAGGCAGGATAATCCCATCCATCTTATTCATGGGATATAAGCCCCCTCTCACTTGGAGGTGGAGTGGACATCACCACCCCAGACTCCTCAGGATTGGGGGAAGAGCTATGGACTAGAGTGGATTTACTGGTATTCTGTTACAGACTTATTGTGATTCACTCAATGGAAGAAATTACATTAATGTGGAGCCAGTGGCCTCTGGATGCTTTGGGGAAAGGGAGAGGGAAAAGCAGTTGTAATACAGGGGCTTTTTTGAGACTTAGGAATTATACTGAGTGACATTGCAATGACAGATATAGGCCATTTTATATCATCATATAACATGCAGAACTGTGTGTGAGAGAGTGTGGTCTACAATGTGAACTGTGGTCCATGCTTAGTGGCAAAGCCCCAAAATGTGCATATCTATTGCAGGTGATGTGCCACACTAATGAAGAATGTATATATGGGAGGTTGTGGGGGGTATGGGAGGTGAGGCACATGGGTACTCCTATAATTTATGTGTAGCATTTGTGTAGTATATGTATCTTTTAAAAAATAATTAATTAAAAAATAAAATAAAAAATAAAAAAAATACTTAGATTGCATAAATTTTACATAAAAAATATAGGGGATTCCCATATGACCCACTCCCTACTCCTCCCAAAATTTCCCACATTAACAACAACCTTCATTAGTGTGGTACATTTGTTAAAATTGGTGAACACATTTTAGAGCATTGCCACTAAGTGTTGATTATAGTTTACATTGTAGTTTACACTCCCACACAATTTTGTAAGTCATGACAAGATATATAATGGCCTGTATCTGTCATTGCAACATCATTCAGGACAATACCCATATCCTGATAATGTCCCCATATTTTACATGTTTTTCCCTCTCGCTTCCATCAGAACCTCCAGTGTCTGCTGCATCCACATCAATGATAATATTCTTCCATTGCTAGAATCACAATAGGTTTATACTAGAATACCAATAAGGCTAATCTAGTCCATCATTTATTTCATGATCCTGAGGATACTGAGATGGTGATGCCAACTCCACCTCTAATTGTGAGGGGGCTCAGATCCCATGAGGTAGATGGGGCTATATTGTTTATAGTTGCAGACTTCTCTGTTCATTGGAATGGTCATTGTCCATCATCATCTCCCTGATAGTTGTCCTGGGTGAGTCCAATGAAGTTTAGATTAGGTGGTGCAACTCTGTTGAGATTCAGGGCCTTGCTGGCACATGGACAGTACAAATATTTATGTCTCTTGGGCATGAACTTATGAACTCTATCACTAACTATTGGCTCAAATAGAAGGAGTAGAAGAGCCCTGTGTAGGGAAACCATGCCTGAGTCCATCTGTTTCACACTGGGGAACATAAGTTCCCAAGTAGTGAACACTGTCAGGACCCGAAACTTCTGAGCTGTCTCCCCTGCTTATACTGTATGAATGTCTCCACTATTTGAGGTAATATTTACTTGGAAGACAATGAGTTCCTGCTTAGATGTGCATAAACATATTCTCTGCAATGACCTCCCGACTTACTTGGAAGTCTCTTAGCTTCATAAACTCATTTGTCTTTACACTTTCCCCCTTTTGGTGAATGTCCTTTTCCAGTTTCATTGCTAGTTTGTGTTTGGTAGTAATCCCTTGGTGCCAGGGAAGCTCACCCCTGGGTGTCATGCTGCACACTGAAGGGAAGGTAATGCTTTTTTGCTGTTTATTTATTTATTTCAGTTTAGAGATTTGAACAAGTATGCTGTCAAGATGTAACTCTTAGGCACCCTATAATACTAGGCTAAGACTCAATTTCAAAAGTAAAGTTTCATAAGTACATTAATCAATATCAAGTGCCCATCAATAATCCTTCCTCCCTCACTAGTCACTGCCCCTGTACTCAGGGGATTGTTGCTGTCTCATTAGAGAATATGGCAGAGCTCTCTGGGATGGGAATTTGATATTCTTTCAGTTACGGTATGAATCTCCACCCACTGTGACACTTGAACACATTTATATGCCATAAAGGAAAGCCCCAGGTGAACCTCCTCCCATGCATCCTCCATCACTGACACCCTGTACCAATGATCTTCACCTCCCACAAAACTGTGATCCAAAACTTCTTCAAAATGAATCAAAGAAAATAAATCAATGCAATTAATAAGAAAATGAAATAATACTGATAATTTAAAAAATAACAAATAAAACAGTTTTTTTAATTTGGAAAAATTTGAAAAACTAAAAGAATAAAATAGAAATAATTGACATTATGTCTTTCATCACTGTAAGATCTGTTATCCTGTATGTACAGTGGATTTTTCTTCTGTTTCTTCCCCCAGTGTCTAATTTTCTTTCATTTTGTCTTCAAAGAAGCTTTAGTTTACAGAAAACTCATGTACAGAATAGAGGGAATTCTCACACACCCAACACCCTCACCCATTCCCCCTTTATCCTATTAGTAACATTTTACTATTGGTTGGTATATTTGTTTCAGTAGATGTATACATATGGAAACATTGTTGTTAACCATGGTCAATAATTTTTATTATGGTTTACATTTTGGACCTTACACTTTTATAAATTTTTATGAAATTTAATATGGCCTTTATCCATCATTGCAAGATCATTTAGAACACTGCCATTGCTCCCAAAATGCCTGATGTTCCATCTATTCTATTCTTCCCTTCTCTATTTCCTCGTGTCTCTGCTTCTCCATTTATTTACTTCCAGGGCTCCAGCATTAAGACTCCCACTTTCTCGACTGCCTCATCATTTTCTCTGTGAGTCCCCACCCACTAAGGGGGTGGGGAATCAACATCCTTCTGATGTGGCCCAATCAAATCTCTAGTCATAATTTAATCAAGTAGTGAAATGAATAAATTCAATACAACCCAAACTGTCAATAGCCCAGAGGAAGAGACCAGTTTACAAACATAATCAGTATTTTATTTGGAATTCATCAATAATATCAAACTGCCACACTCCACCATCTGAATTTCAAAAGGACATTACAATATTCAAAAACCCCTAAATCAGTAACAAATCTAAGTCCAATATCATATAACAATCAGTTTAAAGAAATGCAGTTTCTCTTTGGGCAAAGTCCCATCTGGCTGTAGACCTCTGAAGCTTACAAAACCATTTATCTGCTTCCAGTACACAAATGGATAGACAAAGGATAACCATTTGCACTAACATAAGGAGAATTTGAAGGGAAATATGAGTCATGGGTCTAGAACAGTTCTGAAAACATGCAGGGTATACTTTATTAGATGTCAAAATCTGAGAGTCATTCTTAAGATGATGGTATCTTCTCCCTGGGTCTTTATGAGGACCCACCCTTTCATAGGCTTGCCCAATGGCCATTTTCTTGGTTCCACCCTCATCAATCATCTGGGTGGTGGCCAAGCTTCAGACCTCACCCTCCAAGTACGTTGGGGTGATAGTCATACCTTCCCTGACCCTTGGGGTAAAGTCTTAGCCCCTCTAGTACTGTGAAGTGAGGATGATATTCTCTCTAACCTTTGGCATATAAGCCCAACCCTCTCAGAGCAATGAGTTTATGACATGGCCTTCCCTAATGCATGGGGCAGGCCTACCTTTTCCAAACCTATGTAGTAGCAAACTTAATGTCCCTAATCCTTGGGGAATGTGCTCTACCCTCTATGTACCCTGGGCTGGAAAAATGCTCCCTGAACAGTGGCAGGAACATCCACTGTCTTCAACTGCAGGGGCAAACTCACGCTCTCTGTACACATGGGATGGATTCCTCTCTTGGCCCAAGGCAATGTCTTAATTCTAGATCTTAGCTTCCATGGATTTCCTTTTAAAGTGGCTTTCTCTTACATATCTCTCCTACATGACCTTTTTAGTCCAAGTTGGCAGTGATTTTGTTCATACAGTGCTTTCAAAAAGCTTGTTGCATTGGTATGCATGAAGCAGGGGTCCAAGACATCAGACAATAAGACTTTTCATGAGTCTTTCCTAGATAACTGGATTTTTAAACCTGACTTACAAGTTCCAAGTTTATTTAAGTCCTCAAATGGGGCACTATCACTGGGGAGCTTGATTTCCAGAGGCTTGGATTTTCCACAATCACTTTCAGTTTATTTTGGATGCAACAGTTCACTTCCCAGCTTCTTTCTGTCATCTAGCATTTTACTGTAAGCTGCAAGGAGAAGCCACGTCATATTCTCTGAGCTTAGTTTGGAAAGTTCAGCTAAATACCCATGCACACCATTTTAAAATTCTGCCTTTCATAAAGTACCAGGATTAATCTTGCTACATTCAATGCAACTTTAAATCACAGATCACCTTTACTCCAGTTTCCAATAATACTTTCATCATTTACTTCTCAGGACTCATAAAAAGTCTCTTTAGGGAAATGGATGTGGCTCAAGTGATTGGGCTTCAGTCTAACATATAGGAGATCCAGGGTTCAATTCCTGGGGCCTCCTGGTGAAAGGAAAGCTGATCCACACAGTGACTCCTAGTGGAGTAATGGCCTATGCAGAGTGCTGGCCCACATGGAATGCTTGCCCATGCAGGAGTTCTTGCCCACATAGGAGTGCCAGCCTGTGCAGGAGTGTTGTGCTGCAAGGAGTGCTGGCCCATGTGGAGAGATGGTGAAGCAAGATGACACAAGAAGAGACATAGAGGAGAATAAGAGTTGCCAGAGACCAGGGAGCTGACATGGCATAAGAGATTGAGCACCTCTCTCCCACTCTGGAAGGTTCCAGGATCAGTTCCTGGTTCCAAATAAAGAGAAGACAAGTAGACACAGAAGAACACACAAAAAGCAGGAAGTGAACACAAAACAAGATGGGGGGATAAATAAAATAAGTAAATATTTTTAAAAGTCTCTTCAAAACAATCTAGGCCATTTCCATTAATCATCTCACAATTCCTCCAAAAACATTTTCCCTTACCCATTTATAAAAACCATTCTAGCAGTTTGGAAATTGCAAAAACACAACCCCTCTCTCTGGTACCAAATTCTGTGTTAGCCAAATGGGTGCTGATGAAATATACCAGAAATCTGTTGGCCTTTATAAATGGTATTTATATGGGGTAGAAGCTTACAGCTACCACACTTTTATGTGTAAGTTACTTCCTTCACCGAAGTCTGTTGCCACTTGTTGAGCCAAGATTGCTTCCTATGCCTGCAAGTGTTCAGGCTTCCTCTTTTCCTTAAAGCTCCATGGTCCCAGGTTCCCCTGGTATCAGCTGTAGGCTAGGATAAGTCTTGGCTCTCTTCCAGGGCTCATTGGTCTCCAGGGTTAGCTGCTCTGCTCTCTCCACAGGGCCAGCTCTAAACTACCAGGTGAACAGCTAGTCTCTTTTCCTGGGACCACTGCCATGTTTAATGGAGCCTTTTCTCTTTCCTAACATATCTGTTTCTCCATGTATTTTCTTCCTGGGGCTCCTGCATTAAAACTCCCACTGTCTCCTCTGCCTTGTCATTTTCTCTGTGAGTATGCTCACATGGGTGTGGGGACATGACAGCCTACTGATATGGCCCAATCAAAGCCTAGTCATAATTTAATCAACTAAAAGTGCAAACTATGAATTCAATACAACCTAAGGCTATCACTAGCCCAGAGGAACAGACCAGTTTACAAACAAAATAAGTATTTATTTTGGGAATTCAGCAATATTATCAAACTGCCACAGTATCTATGTTAATTGTTAATTTCCTGGTTTTGATAGTTGCTGCTATGGATACGTGGAATGTTATCAAGAGTGAGGCTTGGTGATTGGAACATCATATCTCTGTATTATTTTTTGTCTTTTTCTGTACATCTAAAATAATTTCTAAATAAAATATTAAAACCACAGAGAAACTATGAAAAACATCTTTCCCAATTAATTAGCAGATGTGAGTGTTAGTCTAATGTGTCAATTCAACCAGGTAATGGTTCCTGGTTGTGTGGGCAAGCAAGTACTGGGCTAATTGTAAAACAAGGGCATTTCAGGGACTTTAATCATCAATGAATTGATTGCATAGATGGCTTAGATGTAGATTACATCTACAATCAACTAAGGATATTGAAGCCAGCAATGAGTGACTTCATATCCAATCAATTGAAAGCCTAAAAAGAAGTGATTTCAGCATTCAGAGAGAGAATTCCCATCTCAATTTCAGACAGCCAGAGTCTCCTGGGGAACTCATCAAAGACCTTCACCAGAGCCCTTGTTTTACAGCCTGTCCTACAGAATTCAGACTTGTGCATCCCAATGGTCATGTAAGACAATTTTATAAAATCTCATACTACTTATAAATATCTCCTGTTGGTTTGTTTCCCTAGAGCACTATGACTAATACAGCTTGATACTGGGAGTGGTACTTAGGAAAGAGAATCTTTAAAATGTGATTTCTGAAATGCTTCTAGGACTTTTGTAATTGGCTCTCTACTCTGATTGGATTCAAGGGCACTAAGGACTCTGTTTCCAATAAATGAGAGGCCACTGGCTGTCCATGGAATAACTAGACAATAGAAATATGCAAAATATCACTACTTGATACATTTACTTGCATGCTTGTAAGTGGTAAGGTCATGGGTAAGAGTGTTTTGAACAACTGATCAGAGTTTTGCGGAGTAAAAGGTTACAATGATGTTGGCTGACTGTGCCTGAATACACTGGATAGAGCTACAAAAGAAAGGGATTAGCTGAAGGCTTCATATTTGCAACTTAAGTACCATATTAGTGATGTGAGGTTGAGAAGCCTGCTTTATCCTTGTACTACACTGTAGATGAGGGGATCCAAAGGCTTAGAGAGATTGGAATGCTAGAATGGATTCACCATTTAAGACTGTCCACCCACCCCAGGAATGTCCAGAGGACATACCTTTCCATAGGACTGGGAATAATAAATTTGTAAGACCAACTCCATCTTCCCTGAAAAGCTCTGTGGTTGCTCTTCTCTTAGGTCAGATGTTACTGTGGGAACTGCTGTTATGGAACTAGAATCCTTAAGTCCTATGGGGATGATCAGTTCCTGGGCTGGCAGAAGCCAAGTAGCAGCACATAATCACCAAAGAGAAGGTGGGCATGGCTACCACACTGAAAGGCAGACACAAAGCAGCAATTAAAAGAGTCCGAGCCACACAGAGTTATGGCATTGGCTGATAGATAATGGCATAACCAGAAGTAAAATAGATGGGTACTCTACTAAATGCCTACTTGAGCTGTATAAGCAGAATAATTCTAAGTACAGTGAACAAAATACTAACTTGAATTACAAAAACAGTGAGTCACAACCATTAATCAATTCCCAAACTTGAGAGTTTACAGACCCAGTGCCCCTTGAGAGAGGGGAAGGCTATATCCCATTGTGGAAAGTTTCTGTTACAGTACCAAAAATTTTGTTGTAAATCTTCCTCCCAGCTTTCCCCAAAGAAACTTATGGTCTTTTCCCAGGGTAATTGGGTAAAAGGAAATGATCATACATTTCAGAGATTATTAGACACTGGTTAATAAGTGACATTAATTCCAGGAGACCCAATTTGTCACTGTGGTCCACCAGTCAGATTAGGGATAAGGCAGGTCAGGTGATTGATGTAGTTTATTTCAAACCCATCTCATAGTGGGTCCAGTGCATCCCTGGTCCTATTCTATAGTTATTTCCCCAGTTAGAGAATGCATAATTGTAATAAACCTACTCAGCAACTGGCAGAACTGCACATTGTATCCCTGAGTTGTGGGGTTAAGGAGATTATGTAGGAAAGGCCAAATGGAAGCCAATAGAACTCTCCCTACCCAGCAAAATCATAAATCCAAAGTAATACTGGATTCCTGGATGGATTGCAAAGATCAATGCCACCATCAAGGATTTGAAATACAGGGATATGATTCCTACCCCACATCCCTATTCAACTCTCTTATTTGGGTTGTGCAGAAAACAGATTTGTTTTGGAGGATGACAGTAGATTATTGTAAACTTAATCAAGTGGTGACTCCAATCACAGCTGCTGTTCCAGATGTGGTATCATTGTTTGAACAAATGAACACATTCCCTGGTACCTGCTATGTAGCTACTGAGCTGCCAAAGGCTTCTTTCACAATTGCCATTAGTAAGGACCACTAGAAACAGTATCTTGCAGCTGGTAAGGGTAGCAATGCACCTTCACTGTCCTGACTCAGGGGTAGATCAACTCTCCAGCCCTATATCATAATATTTTCCTCAGGGGCTTGCCCTCACCAGAGCCACCTTGGCTACAGTCAATGCTGAGTGCCCAACCTACCAGCAGCAGAGACCCACACTCAGCCCCCAATATGGCACCATTCCTTCAGGTGATCAGCCTGGTACCTGGTGGCAAGGTGATTACATTGGACCACTTCCATCATGGAAGGAGGAGTGATTGGTTCTAACAGGAATAGAAAAATATGCTGGCTGTGACCTTCTTTTCCCTGAATGCAATGCTTCTTCCAAAACTACCAATTGTATACTTACCAAATATCTTATCCACTGCCATGGTATTCCATACAGCATTTCTTCTGATCACAGAACCCACTACATAGCAAATGATGTATGGGAGCAGACATATGCTCATAAAATTCATTGGTCTTACCATATTCCCCATCATCCTGAAGCAGCTGGACTGATAGAAGTTTGGAATGTCCTTTTGTAGACTCAATTATGGTGCAAACTAGGTGGCAATACCTTGCAGGGCAGTAGCAGTGTTTTCCAGGGGTGCTGTGTATGTTCTAAATCAGCATCCACTCTAATATAAATACAATTATATATATTTATATATTTTTAAATATATATTTATATATATTCTACTCTAATATAAAGGGTATTTATCTGGAGTAGAAGCTTACAGTCACAAGGTCCTAAATAGTCCAACTCAAGATACCATGAGTGGTACTTCCTTACCCAAAGTCTGTTGCCACTTGTTGATGAAAGATGGCAGGTGATGTCTCTGAGGGTTCACCTTTCCTCTTTCCTCTTAAGGCACCATGTTTCCAGCTTTTCCCAATCTCAGCTGTAGGCTGTCATATGGCTCATCTCATTTCTTTCTGGGCTCAGCTGCTCTGTTCTCTTCACAATGTCAGCTGTAGACCATCAGGCTTATTTCTCCTCCTGGGACCTCTGCCATGTCTAATGAGCTTTCTCCATTTTTCTGTGTTCTTGTCCTGGTTTTCTACTTCCATGTCCTTGATTGAGCATCTGTTTATATAGCCCAAGGCTGTGGGGACTCAACCCTGCATGCCCTAATGATGCTGTGAAATCAAACCCTAATCTTGATTTAATAAAGTAAAATTGAAACCTCTGAATTTAATACAATCAAAGGGGAATCATGCCCAGATGAACAGAAAAGTTCATAAACATAATCAATATCTCATTTGGAATTCATAAATAATATCAAACTGCCACAACCTGTTACAGACATGAGGCATGTAATGGTCATGAATATTAATTCCTTGTTTTATTAATATGCTTGTATATGTACATTAAACAAATATTTTTGTTTTCATCCTTAACCTTTCCCCTTATTTCATGACATCTATTGTATTAGTTTCAAGTCATAGGTTTTAAAGATTTCAAGTTTAAGAGTGAATATTACCCGAGGAATGCACCCATTCTGGAGAGACTTAGTGCATTTACAATTTTATGCAGGATAGTTTGAGTATTGTTGAGTAGATATATACATATATATATACATATACATATACATATACATATACATATACATATATACATATACACACACACAGTCACCTAATGCAAGCCATTGTCCTTTCAGAAGTAAATTGTGTAGAATTTAGAAGTGATGTGGACTATTAACTCAAAAAATTAAATTTGCCATGCATTCCAAAATTGACTGAGGAGTTGACAGCACAACTGTGTGATTAAAATGAGAACCACAGAGTGTAAATGTTCCATGGATTGTACAAAGCATGGGACTGTATAACACAGGAATCCAATGGTGGAAAATGGACTGTGGTTAACAGGATAAATATGGGAACATTCTCTCTTGAACTATAACAAAGTTATAATGCTAATGCAGGGTGGAAATAATTGGGTGGGTTGGGGGGGAAATATACCAAGTGTAAGATATGGGCTATAATTAGTAGTAATATTTTATTGATGCTCTTTTATAGTTGTAACAATGCATCACAACAATGCAAGGTGGAGGTGGTGGGTGATGTATGGGAACCCTGTATGATGATATGAACAGTTGTTTTGTAAGTTCACAACTTTTACTATACACTTCTTGTTACATATGATATTCTTTATTAATTTTTTTAAAATAAAAGATTGTTATAGAAGTTGTTCTTCTGAATGTTCAGTTGTGAGATTCCCAAAATGACCTAAGTGTGTTGATCTCACGTGATCCAAGTCTAAACAACTTCTTACAAAGATAAATCAGCTATCAAAAAACTTCTTCACTGGAAATCCATTACGTGCCTTCAAACCTTAAATAGAAAACAAAATCAAAAACTTTTCTTGAATGAATCTGAGCCCTCATCTTAAGCAATTTTTGCAGAGTACAGTTTAAAGAAGATTAAGATTACATAAATGTTACATAAAAAATCTAGGGGATTCTCATATGCCCCACTCCCTCCCACACCCACACTTTCCCACATTAACAATATGCCTCATTAGCGTGGTATATTTCTTATGATTGAAGAACACATATTGAAGAATTGCTACTAACCATGGACTACAGTTTACATTATAGTTTACACACTGTGCCACACAATTTTATAGGTTTTGACAAAATATACAATGGCATATATCCATTATTGCAATGCCATACCAAACAACTTGCTCAGACTCACAGAGTTTGAGTGTGGAAAATAGGTTTTAGGGAAACTTCAATTTAAAAAATTTCCAAAGTTGTTAAATATGATTTTAGGACAGATAAAAACTTTATGTTCAATATAAAAGAAAATAATTTTGTAAATTCTATCAAATATAATAATAAAAATGAACACTATAAAATGGCCTAAACATGGACATTTTTCTTATTTATAAAGCAATTTGTTGATTAAATTTAAATATTCAATATTCAAGATTGTTTTTGCAATTTGCCTTAGATCACAGGTATAGAGTCAAATGGTTGATCAAAAGAGATGACAGCTGTTTTACATTATGAGATGCAGAAATGAGAAATATTCACCATCCTAGCACCTCTTTGGGGGTTTCCTCTGGATAGGAGAGATGAGAAAATTGCTGGGTGTACTTAGTCCCTTAGGCCACTTCTGAATGTACACGAATCAGTAATTCCACAAGTAAGGCCAATTGTTAAACAATTGTGGATGTTCTAATGGCCTTCACATCTCATGTAAACTATGGATTAGACAAACACTTCAGTAATTATGTTAAATGTGTGACTTGGAAAGCAGTAAGCAACATTCTCCTGTAAAACCAACCTTATGTATCTATGATCCCAGTTCAAATACCTGGGGTAGATTTACTCAATGATGTGGAAACAGGCTTGTCATAACTATGTCAGTTACTAGAACAAATATATTTACATAAATCTAATTAAACATACCTGTAAATATGTATTTATTCTTTGCTTTTACAAAGTAGCTCAAAAGGGAGAGAAGTAACATTTCCAGAAAAGGAGGATAAGAAGGATTTACAGTAGATAAATACAAGATGTTACTGAAAGGAAATTTCATACCTACTTTTATTAGTGATTGAGCTCTGCTCTCTGACATGAGAATCCATAATTAGATGATGCCTGAAAGTCCCTAACATTGGAGGTATTTCTTGAGTATATTTCCCATTTCTGCTTAACTTGGGTCTCTTTCTAAGCAGCCCACTTAATCTCTTTGTTTCTCAAGACATAGATCAAAAGATTAAGGGAGGTTGTCACTGTGGTGTAGAAGAGAGTGAAGAATCTACTGTGCTTCTGCATGTACTTGTTCTTGGGATGGATGTAGACAGAAATTTCAGCCACAAAGAACAAGACCACAATGATCAGGTGGGACCCACAGGTTTGAAATGCTCTCCTCCTGCCTTCAGCAGATTTTATCCTAAGCACACTTCTAACAATTCAGTCATAGGAGATCAGAATAAGCCCAGTTTTGTAACCACATAGAAAATACTAAATATGGCAAGCTCATTTTCCGGGAAGGTTGTGTCCACACAGGCAGTTTTCATCAAGGCAGGCTCCTTGCACATGAAGTTGTCCATGTGGTGGCTGCAGAGAGGCAACAAAGATGGTCTGCACCATGGATCCCACAAAACACTGACCCAG
Organism: Chaetophractus vellerosus; assembly: GCA_004027955.1. NCBI lineage: Eukaryota > Metazoa > Chordata > Mammalia > Cingulata > Chlamyphoridae > Chaetophractus > Chaetophractus vellerosus. Next base: position 12,287 of record PVKH010024255.1, read on the forward strand.
GTCACAGCTGCTAGCTGCTGAAGAAGCTTTGGGTCCTTGGTTACACAATAGTGGAGGGGCCAGCAGATGGTGTTGAAACATTCACAGGCCATAACAGTCAGGAGGATAAATTCCATGGAGCCCAGCCCTAAAGCCATGTACAGCTGGATCACATAACCAGCATAGCTAATGGTCTTCTCAGGCCCCTTGAGTTTCCCAAGCATTTGTGGGATGATATGGGTCATGAAGCAGTGGTCCAGTAGGATAGATTGCAGAGGAAGGTATACATGGGCATGTGGAAGTTGAGGTTCAGGTGTGAGACCAGTGTGATGGCTGTGTTCCCCACCAGAGTCAGAACATAAACAACTGCAATGACCAGAAGGAGAACCATCTCCATCTGGGGCTGGTCAGAAAAGTCCAAGAGGATGAAACTTGCTGGGTTGCTAAAATTTGTCCCTTTTATTGTTTCTATGATGTGAGTCACCCTTCTAGGTCATTCTTATTTTATTCCTATAGGGAGGAAATCAGATACCATAACCAATGGAAAACTAACAAACTGGTTCAAGGTGCACATTTGGAGACTGGAATCATAAAGAGGAAACAACAGAGGTAAACTAATGCAGAACTTATGTGATACAGTGAAAACACCTATCTCATTGAAAGGAGATACATGAACATAGAATAAATGTTAGACTCATGTAACAAAATATATTTGAAGCATAGAGCAAACACTCTGAAAATGATCTAAATAGGTATCTAAAGTGCATATTGTGGAAAAGCAAACAAATTGAAAAATAAATATTACCACATAGGTAGATACACAATTGTTTGCAATAGCAGTAATAAATTAATCAAAAGACACATCAAATGAACAAGTGTAGGAGAGAGAGGGAACGTACAGCTGAAGATGTAGATAATATAATAATTGTCAGAAAAATTAAAATTGGAAGTTATGTACAACTATAATCAATATAAAGTTCTTCATTTTTCTATGATGCACAAAATTACTCTAGGTAGGCATGGTAACAGAGTAAGGAAAATAGCTGTGCTTTCCCTATTTGATTTGTTGATCTACAATATAAATACTGTTCTCTAGAATTAATTCAGTCTTCAATTATCAAGCTTTTTCCCTCAGTGGCACCATTGCTCCACATGCTTTAGGATGATTTTATTGTGAATCCATGAATTGAGTTCCCTAATGCAAGCCATTATCCTTTCAGAAATAAATTGTGTAGAGTTTAGAAGTGTTTTGGAGTATTAACTCCAAAGATTAAGAAATTTTTTATGCATTCTAAAATTGACTGAGGGAATGACAGTACAACTGTGTGATGAAAATGAGAACCCCTGAGTGCACACTTTGAATGGATTGTACAAA
>PVKH010024256.1:0-13667 GCA_004027955.1 Chaetophractus vellerosus
CTTCTGTTTTTCTAATATTCAAGAATACACTTCAAATTGCTCCATTAAAATGTTCGGGTACACAATCAGAAGAATCATTCAGCTTTAGGTTTTACATTTGCTTTGATTTTGAGGTAAATATGTAGTTGTTATGAATTGAAATATAGAAGATATATGATAATGGGTCTGAATATTTTTAGATATGATAGTATATTTCTTTGTTGGGTCACAAAATATGAAGCATTTTGAGTCATGTCATCATTTAATCCTGTCCCTTAAAATTTCCTCATTTATTCTTTTCTTTAGGAAAACTTATTACCCAAGCGAAGTTCTTCCTTCATTCAGCTACCAAATATAAAACTTTGTACACATTTTACTCATTCTTGTCATTTTCTTCTCATGATTCAAAGGTTTTTGAGATTTTTCTTTAACCCAAAATATTTTTTCCAGATAATAATCCTTTCCAGTTTACAACTCTCATATTATGAAGGGCATTAATCTCCTTCTACTGAATATGTAGCTCAACCACTTTGATTTTGGTTATCATGTGATATTATTTATTAAAAATTGGGTTTTCCATTTTATTTTGCAATTTCTACAAAGAAAGATCTTTCTGCATCTAATCCTTCTTTTTAGTATTAAACTAAACTCAAACAGTTAAAGGTTATTGATGAGGGTACTGAGGATGGGTTGGTACTGGCGATATTAAATATATTCAGGAATTCTAGGAATATAGCCTATGGTTCAAATCATGCCTATTTATTTAGAGGATAAACTTGCTTATTTTTGTTTTTTGTTTTTTTTTAAATATTTATCCCCATCCCCACATTCATTTCCTGTTGCCTAAATTTGGGTCACTGCCATGTTCTGAAAATAATTGGAGAATTTTCCTCTAATTCTCAAATCACTCTCAAAACTCATCAAAACTTCAGGCTCTACTCTAGAGTCCTTTGCTATTACAAAATCACAGATGGATTTTGCAAGGGTGAATTAAACTTTGCTGAGGAAAATGCACCAAAGGTACTTACTATCTGCTATGTACTTTATACATATTATCTTTACTCATCATAAACTCAAATAGGTTATAAAAGCCTCATTTCACATATAAAAAACTGAAATTTCATAAATGTTTAAAACTTTTTAAGTTACCGGCTAGAAAGCAACAGAATTGCTTTTCAAACTTGGATCTTTTAAATTTCAAAAATGTTCATTCTCTTCATTTCACCATGGTATCTTGCCCTATACATGAAATAAAACCTTAGTAAATTTCTTTGTTCCAACTCACAGTCTATTAAAAGAAAGTCTTTAATTTGGTCACAGATATTATACTGTCCATAGTATCAGCCACTTAAATTTTTAGTGAAATATAAACCAACAATTGGTAAAATTTTAAAGAATATATGAAAGGAATGTAAATTGGCATTATATCTCTGAATGGCTACTTCAATGCATATCAATATTCTTAAAAATGTAAAAGCTTTTGACCCAACAATTTCTCTTATACAAAGTTTGAAAAGTTATATTACAAATATACTTCTTGCATTGAAATTTTTAATTATAAAAATAAAAATTACTTTTTTAATAATATGAGAATGACCAAGTAAATTCTTAGACATCCACAAAACAGAACAGTATGTAGCCACTAACTGAGCTTATGCAGGTCAATTTAGAGAGAGAGCTATATCATCACATTCAATGACAAAGCAGGTTACTAAATAACCTATGTGCTGCGATTATTCACATATTCTCTTATCACATCACCCACATACATGCACATATTTATGCATGCCTATGAAATCATATAAATATGGTTTTTCTGGATGGGTGGGTTGATGGCTATTCTTTATTTTTCTTCTTTAAGCTTTATGATTTCTTGTAAATAAGCACATATTACTTTACCAACTTTAAAAGATTGCTTTAATTTTTTAAATAGTAAAAGAATAGAGAAACTAAATCCATAGCTAAAAAATAAAATTTAATCTGTGAAAGAAAGCATCCATGAAATTTAATTTTTAAAAAAGAGCAATTGGTCAGAAAACCTCCAGCCTCTCAAAGCTTCTCTCCATCTTTGGATGGAAGTAATCTTTGGATGGAAGTATTTAAGTGTATTATAATAGTGGTACATGAATACAGTTAAATTTTGCCTGTGATGCATATTATTTTGACAATAAAGTAGAATATTTAGTTTAGATTTATATAGTTATATCACTTAGAAGAAATTTGAACCTATTTCTGGTACATTGCATCAGCAGCCCTGTGACAAACTAAGACAGAAATTGGTACCAGGAGAGTGGGGTTCATGCTGCCTGAAAGCACCAAACATATTGGAACAGTTTCATAAATGGGGAAGGGATATTTTTTGGAGGAATTTTAAGATGCTTTATAGAAAAGCCTTAGATTGCTTTGAAGAGACTGCTGGTAAAAATATGGACTCTAAAGATGCTTCTGATGAGGACTTAGATGGAAATGATGAATGTGTTATTGGAAACTGGAGGAAAGTTGATCTTTGTTTTAAAGTGGCAGAGAATTTGGCAAAATTGTCTCCTGATGTTAGTTGGAAGGCAGAATTTGAAAATGATGAGCTTGGACATTTAGCTGTGGAGATTTCCAAACTAAATGTGGAAAATGAGGCCTGTCTTCTCCTTGCAGCCTATAGTAAAATGTGAGAGAAAAAGAGATAAGCTGAGAACTGAATTTCAAGGCACAAAGAAATCAGATATTGATGCTTTGGAAAATTCTGAGCTTCTGGAAAATAAGTCCCAAGAGGATAGAGCCCCATAAGAGGATTTAACTGAACATGGAAACAGACAGCCATTTCCCTGCAAGTCAATATTGGAAATGCAGTTATTCAGAAAGGATGTGTGGAAAGTCCTATTGTCTGATGGTTGGGACCCCTGTGAACTACGGGAAAAAAAAAAAAAAACAAGCTTTCTACGAGATCTGTATGTACGAAACCACTGTCAGCCTGGACTAAAATGTATAGAAAAGGGAGAATTTGAAAGACAAACCATTTCAAGAGCAAAACTGTGGAGGCTGAGGTCTGGACTTAAGGTATCTTCTTGGACCAAGAGAGAGACCCTACCCATGTGTGCAGAGGGCTTGATTATACCCAAGGGCTTAGAGAGGGTGGGCCTTCTAACCTATTGTTCAAGATGAGTTCAGCTATATCAAGCTATAGAGAGAGTAGGGCATATTCCCTGGAGAATGGGGAGAGTTAGGTGGCTACACCACTATCCTAAGGGTATTAGACCTGTGTGCCAGAGATTAGAATGTGGCCACCATCCCAACTAGGGGGTTGAGACTGTACCCCAGAGATTGGGAGATTGTGGCTGTCACGGCAGTGTTTTTAGAGGGTGACTCCTAGAGCTTGGCCACCACTCCGATGCTTCATGAGAGTGGAGGGAGGGAATGAAGCCCTGATGACAAGAAATTATGGTTCTATAGATGACTCTCAGGCTTTGAAATCTTATGGAGTATGCCCCACGTTTTCAGAACTATTTGGGACCCGTGACACCGGTTTTCCTTCAAATTTCTCCCTGTGGCAATGCAAATGTTTAGCCTATGTTGTTCCGCCTTTGTATATTGGAAGCAGATAAGCTGTTTTGTAAGTTTCACAGGTCTAGAGCTGGAGGGGAACTTTGTCTCAAGACAGACTAGATGCCTATAACCGATTATAACGCTATTTTGTACTTAGTATTGCTACTGAAATGGTGTGAGGCTTTTTGAAATATTGTGATGGAATGAAGGTAGTTTGCACATGGAAAGAACATGTCTTTTTGGTATCCAGAGGATGGAATGTGACAGTCTGAAGTTTTGTGAATCCCAGAAAAGATCATGTTCTTTGAACTAAGCCATTCCTGTGGGTGTAGGACCCTCTGATGCATTAGATTCTCTTAAGGGACATGAATAGATCCATTTTGATTAGATCACTGTAGGACCTTTCCTTGGACTTTCATTTCAGTGAGGTGTAACCTAGGTTAGGTCTCCACCCACTTGCTGAAGTCATATAAACTGTGAACTGAAAGCAGAAACATAGAGGAAGAAAGCCACGCCCATTTTTGATCCTTCCATGTGAGAGGACTTTAAGAACAGCAGATTGGCCACTTTCTTGCCTTGGTGTGCGCAGGACTCCAGGATCTGCCAGCAGACGACTTTTGGTAAGAAAGCATTTCTGATGGTGCCTTGATTTGAGCATTTCATGGCCTTGGAACTATAGGTTTTTACCTAAAATAAATTCCCTATATAAAAGCCAACACATTTCTGGTATATTGCATTAGCAGCGCTATGGCAAACTAAGACATACATTTCCAAAAAATTTTAGTTCATATATTGTTTCTAATTTCATCAATGCCTTTTTACTTTCCTTTAAAAATGATCTTTTCACTGATTCATTAATTCACTCATTTGTTCCATTACTGAACTCCTACTAGGTACCAGAGAGAACAGATATAATTCCTGCATTTAAGGAGCTAACATTCTAGTGAGTAGGCAGACAATAAACAAATATATAATGTATCATGTAAGGATTGGCATAATAATTTTTTTAAAAAGCATGGAGGGAATAAAACTTAATCACGGAGCTAGTTTGTCTTGGATGATCAAGGATGGGCTCCCAGAGAAGATGATATTTGAAAAGTGATTTGGTATAGAAGCAACTTTTCCATAGCATTCATAAGACTGAGCTAGGGCGTGATTTCAGGAGCAGGAAGGAAAGGATGGCCTTGCAAATGGAGATTTCTCACAGAAATTCCTCTCCAAAGCATTTGGGACTCTCTGGCACTATCTTCCATATTAGTGATGACTGCTCATTTCCATAGAGTATTATGCAAATGTTACATTTTTAGCTTTCAAGCCCTTAGAATATTTATTATAAAAACTTTGTTAGGAGCAGATGTAGCTCAAGTGGTTGAGCACCTCCTACCCACCTACAAAGTCCTGAGTTCGATCCCTGGTGTGTCCTGAAAACAAACAAACAAAAAAAAAAACCAATTCTCATTGGGGAGCAGATGTAGCTCAGTGGTTGAGTGCCTACTTCCAATGTATGAGGTCCTGTGTTCAATCCCCAGTACCACCTTTCTTATGAAAAATTATGAAAACATATCTCCAATTTTCAAACTGGAGGAATTGGCTTCCATGTTAGTAAGTAGATGCTAAGGAGGATAAATCCCCATCACCCTCTGCCCCTGCCCAGTCTAATGATATAAGGGCAGTGACTCTGGTTTCTGAGACAGTTGACTAATGAAGTTTAGATGCACTTCCTTGAGAAGATAGGGAGGCATAAGTGAGCTTTATTCACAAAAAGACTTGTATTCTTTAATGGGGAAGATCCATTTCAAGCCTTGTTTGCTGGTTTGGTAGTGATTGCAAAGGAAAATTACCTTGAACTGAATCTCATTGAGGAATCTTGCCAGGCCTCAAACCTGGACCAGTTTTTTAAAGGTGGACTACCATAGGTTGTTAAAGAGGCTTTAATTAAAAAAAAAAATTACCAGCTATACTATCAGCATAAATTTCATTTGTAGTATTATATGCTCAGAGTTCTATGAGATGGTTTGGAATACTATTCCATAGTCAGTTGATAACTTCCTTTATCAGATCACTATTGCCTTTTTCAAATCCTTAATATTTTTTAATAACAAATAACACTAATAAATCTACAAATCAATGTGCACATTTATCTTTCACAACCACTTACATTTTCTTTTACCAACAGTATTTTTTAAATTCTAACAGAATTTTAAAATTCTAGTAATTAAAGGTATTTTCTTTAGAGTCAAGTATACCTATTCTTCTACTCACAAGTTATTTTCTTAAATGATTTATCATATAAGTCACTGGTTTTTAAAAATATATATATTTATTTTTAAATGTATTTAGATTACATAAATGTTACATAAAAATATAGGGGATTTCCATATGCCCCGCTTCCTACATCTCCCACATTTTCCCACATTAACAATATCTCTCAGTAGTGTGGTACATTTGTTATAATTGGCGAAAACATTTTAGAGCGTTGCCACTAAGCATGGATTATAGTTTACATTGTAGTTTACACTCTCTCCCACACAATTTTGTAGGTTATGGCAAGATATGTAATGGCCTATATCTGTCATTGTAATGTCATTTAGGAAAATTCCCAAGCCCCCCAAATGCCCCCATATTTCACCTGTATTTCCCTCTTCCTGCCCTCAGAACTTCTAGTGGCCACTGCCTCCATATGAATGATATAGTTTCTTCCATTGCTAGAATCACAATAAGTCTGTAGTAGAATTCTAGTAAGTCTACTTTAGTCCACAGTTCATTCCTCAATCCTGAGGATTCTGGGATGGTGTTGCCCACTCCACCTCTAATTGAGAGAAGGCTTTGATTGCATGGGGCAGATGATGGGACTCTCTTGCTGGCATTTATAGACTGTCTTGGGTTCCTTGGGATGGTTGTTGTCCACCATCATCTCCTAACTGGAGAGTAGGTATTGCAACTCCGTTGAATTTCAGGGCCCAGCTAAGCCACTGTTTCTTTCATCCATCAAATGGGGATCAGATAACATTCTATGAGAATTTGAGATTTAATATATGAAAATAAATAATAGTACAGGTTCAATGATGGAAACTGCTATTTGCGTTATGATTGTTACAATTTGACCTCCACCTTGGCATCTAATGAGAAACTCTAAACAAATACTTATGCTACAATATGAAAATTAACCTCAGAAAATGCAAGAGCTGGTTATAATTACATGTTTGAAATGAGACTAAAATAAATTAGGAATTTGATCTTTTCAACTATAGTCAAGATTTTTTATGTGTATATATGTGGTTTATATTTCCCTTAAAGTTATTGAGAAAAAAGAGAAAATATGATTCTTGACAGATATTTTTTAGTCCCTATTTCGGATGTGCTGTTGTTTAGACTTGTTCTACTCATTTAGTCAGGCTTTGACTGCCAGGTGAACTTCTGTTCCTATTCCCAGCATCAGGGGCAAGCCCCCAAGGTTCCTGGGTTTACAATCTATGGCCTTCTCTAATGTAGTTAACTACGGTTTGGACAAAAAGCCAGTTTCCTATATATAGGCATAGGAGTGTGGAAAATTTTTACAGTAGTAAATATAATCACTTAATACTGAAATAAAGACTTTGAGCCAGGAATGAAAAACAATTAGACAACTCACTGAATAAAAAATGATAATAATGATTAGTATAAAAATTTGCATTAGTTAATGAATTTTAATTGTAGGATTAGCAAATCAGAGGAATCAATTTTTATCTTGCAGTTCCCTTGGTGATATCACCCAGCCATCTAATTTGAGCCATAAGAAACGGTAATATTTCAAAGAAAAATATAGAGACACATAAGTAATTAATATATTTGCTAATTATATTTTCTTAAATTAGACATTTTTCTATCTTCCCAAAATCTTATTCAGTTTAAGGTGGTTCTAGGATAATATAGTCCAGGATCTAATCCTATCTCTGTCACTTACTAGCCATCTAGACATATGATATTGGAAAATAAATCACTTGTCAAATCACTAACATGAATTCATTATACCTGCTGTCAGCTGCACAGCATTGTTGTCAGGATACAGTGACCTAAGAGATAAGAAATCACTTTAAAACATTATAAATCATTATAAAAATGATGTTATATAATGATATATCTTTGCACTTCATATATCATTTCTTAAAATAAATGTGGTGTGGAGGATTGTGGGAAGATGGTGACTAACAGGCAGGGGTGAATGCTCCCACAAAAACAACAGAGAAAGAGCCAAAAGCTGTCCAAGGTACCTGCTTTGGGGGTCAGCAGACCAAGACAGTGCTACATAACTCTCAGGTGGGCAAGGGACAGAGAGAAAAAGCCAAAAAGACAAATCTGAGTTCCTAAGTCCCTGTGGCAGCCAGGTAGGGCTCCCCTCCCCACCCCCAAGATATTAAGCAGGGGTAAAACCCCTGTCTCGCTGTAGCCAACTGAGAGGGGAAGAGACATTTCCTCTTGGTCAGCTGTTTCAAGGGAAAATGGAGGAGATTCGGGGTGCTTTTCTTCTGTGAATTTGGCCAGCAGCGCTCACTTTGAATCTCCTATCTGGAGATTCAACACAAGAACACAGGAAAGCCAAGACTGAAACACCTCCATGGAAAGGTGCACTGACTAGTGCTATCTGCTGGTTGGTCTGGAAACTGCATGGACAAAAATTTCACACTCTCTATATCCAACCCCTGGGAGAAAATCTGCACCTCACAGGTGAGTCCCTGACTTAATTTTGAAAACTTAAGCTGGGCAATTTTAAAGACTCTGAATAAGTTGAACCAAATATCAATGAAGAACTGTGGGGTTAATAAAAAGAACAATAGGCAAAAGAGAGAAATTAGCCATCAGAGTAAAGTCACCAACATATTCAGCTGCCTAGACATTAACAGAAAATTGCAAGCCATACTAGGAAACAGGAAGAGATGGCCCAGCCAAAGGAATGAACAAAATATCCTGAAGAGATACAGGATTTAATATAATTAATCAGTGATAATTAAACAACTCTCCTAAATCTCTTCAAAGAATCAAAAGAAAATATGACTAAAGAAATAAAGGATATTAAGAAGACACTGGGAGAGCATAAAGAACAATTTCAAAGCCTATGAAGAAAAGTAACAGCTTATGGGAATGAAAGATGTGGTGGAGGGAGATTAAAAATTCACTAGAGGCACATAAGAGCAGATTTGAATTGCTTGAAGGCAAAATTAGTGACTTCGAAGACAGAGCATCTGAACTGGAAAAGACAGGAGAACAGAAAGAGAAGAGAATGGAAAAAATGAATAAAAGTTTCAGGGAAATAAATAACAATGTGAAACACAAACATTCGCGTTATTAGTGTCCCAGAAGGAGAAGAGAATAGAAAAGGGGCAGAAAGAATATTTGAGGAAATAATGACTGAAAACTTCCCAACCCTTATGAAGGACATTTATATCAATATCCAAGAAGAACAATGCACCCCAAACAGAATAAATCCGATTAGACCTACCCCAAGACACCTACTATGCAGAATGACAAATATCAGAGATAAAGAGAGGATCCTGAAAGCAGCAAGAGAAAAACAAAGCATCACATACAGGGGAATCTCAATAAGATTAAGTGATGACCTCTCATCAGAAACCATGGAGAAGAGAAGAAAGTGGTATGATGTATTTAAAGTAGTGAAAGAGAAAAACTGCCAGCAAAGAATTCTGTATCTGGCAAAGCAGTCATTCAACAATGAGGGTGAGTTCAAAGTCTTCACAGACAAACAAAAACTGATAGAATATGTTACTAAAAGACCAGATTTGCAAGAGATACTAAAGGGAGTGTTGCAGCCTGAAAGGAAAAAACAAGGGAGAGAGATTTGAAGAAGCATTTAGAAAACAAGATTATTAGGAAGGGTAAACTAAAGGATAAGAAGATAGACAATGAACAATATGACAACAGAAAGCCAAGGACAAAATGGATGAAGCAATTTGAAGTTTTCGAGTAGTCTTTCACATCTATCCAATAAACACTGATATATGGAAAGAAGACCTTTCTTGGGCAAGAACACTCTATGAGCAGCAGAAAGTGGCACAGAGGATTTTAAAAAGTGCATCAGCAGCAGGAGTAACAGATTCCTCACCAAAGTGAATTCCTGACTATGACTTTGAAAGTGAAGAGATTGTTCCTGTTTGTGCAGCTATTGTAGAGAAACAGAAGATAGCGTCAAAAAATAAAACAATGGTTATTGTGTCTGCTTCTGGAACTGTAGAGACTATAACTGAGAAGGAAGATGGTGCTCCAACACCAGATGGCTCTGTTTTAATCAAAGCCCGATGATGGAAAATACATAGCATGAATTATTTGAATCTGTCTTTTTTTATTATCATTTAAAGTTTTAGACATAGAAACATTTATTCTGGAGAAACACTGCAAAACTCTTCTTTGTAAGATAAGTTTTTCAGATGAAACATATAAAATAAATGGTAGCATTAATGCATAGTGTTTGGCCTATGCTTTGATAAGTCATGGTTTATACTTAAGATTAGAATTCTGGGCAAAATGTTTTTGATGTATAAATTGAATTTAATCCAAATATATGGATGGATACATTTTAAAGACACAACTTGAAAGCAAATTTTTGAATGGTAAATAACTTGGTAAGTGGTATTTAATATTGACTCATTGACTTTTGTTTCATGATAAAGGAAATAAGTGATTGCTTTCTCTCCTAGAAATATAGAGCTGTTACTAGTCGCTTTGTTTTCCTTGCTTCTGTAGAGTAAGTTTGTCACAAGGCTTAAATGTCTTTAATATTCATTTTGATTCAAAGTTGTAGTTTTGTTATATGTGGAATCTTTGAAAGTTCAGCCAAAAATGAATGCAAATGTGAACATTCTGAAGTTTCTCTTAATTCTGATTTGTGCTTAAAGTTTTGGCTTTAAAGTAGTAACAACAATGGTAGTTGCCTCCTTCAGTGTACGTTAGATGTGTGAAGTACTGATAAATATCACAATGATGATTTTATTTTTTAGATAATTACTGTAGGTAGGTTAGTCTTACACAAGTGAGTCACTTTTTTTAATGTACACTTTTTTAATGAGTGGATTTTACAGATACATCAAAATAAATTGTTCTGCTACATTTAAAAAAAAATAGGGGATGATGTGGGAGAGGGAGGGGGGTACATGAAAATCCCTCATACTTTCGATTTAACTTTTCTGTCATCTAAAACCTCTTTTAAAAAATAAAAAATGGGAAAAATAAAGTAAATGTGTTATATATACTACATGGCCAGAACTTCATTATGTTTTATCTGAATTTTAATCTTAGGTCATAGATGAATAATACTGATGCCAAAATTATGCTTATAGTGATGTCTCATTGACCCAGGAATGCCAGACCCTGGAGGGACGTTAAGAAAGAGATAAAGACGTCTATGTTCTGACTTATTAGAATTTGGAATGTGGCAAATATGCAGAGGCATAGCCTTAGACCTCCCTAGGGAACATGCCCAAACATTTGCATTCCCATAATGTATTTATTCAGAAAATATTCTTCCTGAGAAAATTTCAGCTCCCAAGGCTCTCACTGAGATTATGAAAATTCAGTAATTCTCCATTCTGGAACAAGAGTTAGAAGTTTAGTAGGAAATATATTTAACAAAAAGCCCTTGCCAGATGCTGGCCATTTTGAAATTGGGGATTTTCAGTTGAGACTACTACTTATAAAGGTGATCTTCAAAACTTAAAAAGAAAAAGAACACCATTCTTTGTTTTTTCAATTAGAATTGCAGTAGGTTTTTTTTTTTGTCTTCTCTCCCGACTTTTATTCTAATATTTCCTTTCTTTATGCACTGTCCTTTGTATTAGTGTGCCACAAACGCACCCTAAATGAGAAACAGCCAACAAAACATATGGATTAAAGATAAAAATAGGCAGGCGGTTGTTAGTGGGCAGAAGGTAGGCACCCCCAGGGGTCAGTCAAATAGAGTGGATGGAAGCAATGAAAACAAGAAAATAACAATATTAGTCACTGCTGAGCAGAAAATTGGAATTAATCTTCAAATTATTTTTTTCCTTTTTCTGGTTGTCAGATTTTGCCTCTCCTGTCTTTTACTGTTACCTGTAAATAAAGAAGTTGCCATAATGAAATTACTTTCTTTTAGATGTGGCAAAGTACTTATAAGAGCATAAGAATTATTGGTAAAACTTTGAAAAGAAATGTTCATCAATATGTGATGAATAAAGAAAATATGAACTAGAAAGCTTAAATTGTATATGCACCATGCTTATGATGTATATGCTAAGACAATATGTGATTTTTTCCAGTGAATTTAAAGAAGTAAAATAATGTGACTGTATCCCAAACTTATGATAGAATGAATAAATGTCTACTAGTTATATTATCTCTTTTCCAAAATGATGTACTAGAAATATAATGTTATATTTCCAGCTAGCTTCCATTCTCTTTAAACTTTTCACTATTCAAATCCTCCAACAACTTCTCATCCACATCAATATCCATTGCCACTACATTCAAGTTGTTCTCTACAGGAGCCAAAGCCAAATTGCCAAAAGTACTTCTAGCTCCAATGAGCTTGGATCCTTAGGCGTACATTCATTTTACATTGACATATGTTCCACCTCACCTCACAACTTATAGCCTAGCCATTTTCTTCTCCCAAACCTAACGAAATTAGAGCAAAAAATGTCTCTCATTTTGGCCCTAAACTCTTTCAGAATCTGGGACATATTTTAAATTATTTTTTAGTCCTTCAAAATGCCTGAGATGGCAATCTCAATACAAAATAGGATCACTGAATATTGAGCTTCTATTTTTAATGTGTACCCAAATGCTGACAAGAATTACTTATCAAAAAAATAATAGCATTTATTGAGCTAATCACCATTCTAATTCCTTTACATTTAATCCTTACACAACCCTATAAAGGTAGGTCCTAGTAAAGTCCTCATTTAATAGATAAGTAAACAGAGGCACAGAGAGGATAAATATATTGTCAAATTACAAAACTAGTAAGTTACAGAGCTGGTATTTGAGGCCTCATAGTCCAACTTCACTCTCTTCCTCTTAAGCACTAAGCAACTAAATTTTAAAAGAAAGAAAAAGAAAAAGAAAGAAACAAAAAGGTTATATGATCAGGGAATCATGGCATGGGGTATTCTTCTTTATTTAAGGGCTCTTGGTTTCCATATGGGATATAAACAACCTCACTACAGTGATATACCTGCCAAACAAACCAGAATAAGCCTATAAGCAGCTGGAAGCAGAGTGCTTCCTAGACAGTGCTGGAGACAAACCCACCGATTCTTGGGAAAGCAGCTTGTTATAGTGAAGTGTCCATGAACTCTGGAGTCACAGAGATATGGGTACAAATTGTCTCAATCTAGTTAAGGAAGTTATATAGATGATATGAAATTCATAGAACAGTTCATATCCTCAACAAGTATAAATCCCAAAATTCTTTTTTCCTTTCCATCTTTGGCTCCTCACTAAGTTCAATACAGATTAGTACCCTTCCTTTCATATATTCTTTCTTCAGGAATGTTAAGATCATAAATAAATAATGAAACAATGACTGACTTTTTAAAACATACTTTTTTTTAAGTCATCCCACACACTTACCATTTCTCTCAATTAAATTTCAACAATATAATATAAACTGTCTCATATATGCAAATATAGAGAGACAGAAAGTAGATTAGTGGTGGCTTAAGGGTAGGGGGATGAGGTGATTGGGGAGTAATGGCTAACAGGTGTGGGGATTATTTTTGGAGTATTGAATATAATCTAAAATTGATTGTGATAAGGGATATACAACTCGGTGAATATACCCAAAACCAGTGAATTGTAAAAAAAAAGTTGAGTTTATCAAAATAAAAAGTTTGTCCTCATCTTATGACACTTTTAAGAAAATGAAAAGATAAGCCACAGACTGACATAAAATACTTAGAATACAAGCCGCCACGGGCAGGGCAAAGCCACCACGGGCAGGGCAAGTCACCTGGGAACGGAGCAGATCCGCCCATGAACAGAAGCAGAGCTGCCTGTGAACGGAAGCAGACCCGCCCGCGAACGGAGCAGAGCTGCCTGCACGGTGACCTGACTTGGTCCGTCGCTGCAGCGGGGGGAGACAGAACGGACACAGAAGAACGCAGAGAAATGAACACAGCAAG
>PVKH010024257.1:0-13667 GCA_004027955.1 Chaetophractus vellerosus
TGTCTGCTTGTCCCCCCCCCAGGTGCGGCAACCCGCCGAGTCAGCTCACCACGCAACGGCCTGCCCGCTCGCGGGGGCTTGCCCTGCCCGCGGGGGCTTTGCCCTGCCTGCGGGGGCTTGCCCTGCCTGCAGCGGCTTGCCTTCTCAAGGCGGTTTGCCCGCTTGAGGAGGCCCCGGGAACTGAACCCAGGGCCTCCTATGTGGTAAACCGGCACGCTACCAACTGGGCTACAGCTGGCCCTGAGCAGTATAGTGGTTTTGAAGACAGCGCGAGAAGGCAGGATTGGAGATGAGTGTTGGAGACTTTGGCTTTTTCTGTAATATTGTAAATTTGTGCCTGTGTGTGTGAGAACAATAGATTCATGTTGTTCAAATTATGTAATAAAATAACCATTTAAAAGTAGATAAGGGGAATGGAGGTGGCTCAAATGATCAGGCACCTCTTTCCCACATGAGAGGCCCCAGGTTCGGTTCTCGGTACCTCCTAAATAAAAAAAGATGAGCAGACAGCTAGCATAAACAACAAGAGGGGTGGAATAAATAAAAATAAATAAATCTTTTTAAAAAAAGCAGATAAGGTATATTCATTGTCCCGCAAACAGCACTTATAGTGTAGACAGGGAACTGAGATATTTTCCAATAAAGTATATTAAGTAGAAAATAAGAGTAGTGGGGTAGAAATTCAGAAATGCCTAGTTTGATAGCCTAGCCCTGTTGTGTATTGGATGCCTTTAACTTTGAAATGTCTTATCCATTATATGTTTGTCATGTGATAAAAAAGAAAAGCCTTCCATTAAGATTTCTTACCCTTGCTTTTCTATATTATTTTACAATCCTATTTATCCTCTCCTAGCCCTTTCAAAGATCATACCCACCTAGCCCCAGTCTGATTTTTCACCTTGTCTGTCTCTGTCCCTTTTGTCTTAGCCAAGCCGCCATTGTTCATCAGGCACACTGCCCTGACCAGTGGGAAGCATTGGAGCATTACTTGAGAGACACAGACGTGGGTTCACATCTTGAGTTCTGACCACCTATGTGACTTTTTTTTTTTAAGATTTATTTTTATATATTATACATCCCCCCCCCACCCCGCTTTTGCTTGTTCTTGCTGTGTTCATTTTTCTCTGTGTTCCTCTGTGTCTGCTTGTCTCCCCCTGCTGGGGCGACCTGCCGAGTCAGCTCACCAGCACGGCGGCCCTCCTGCTCGTGGGGGCTCGCCTTTGCCCGCAGGGGCTTGCCTTTTTTGCCCGCCGACCCCCGACCCCCGTTTTTGCCTGCCTTTTCCAGGTAGCCCGCCCGTTCGAGGAGGCCCGGGGACTGAACCTGGGGCCTCCCATGTGGTAAACCGGCACCCTACCAACTGGACTATACAGCCGGCCCCCACCTATGTGACTTTGAGCAGTTACATAACTTTTGTGAGCCTCAATTTCCTCCTGAATTGGTGATAATGCTAACCCTGCAGGGTTGTGATGAGGCTTGAGTTCATGGCTATAAAGGACTCAACTAAGCCCAGTGCCTAGCACATAGTAAGCACCATGATTAATTTTCTTATTTTATTCCAGAGCTGCTTTTTTCTCAGGTGCTGTAGCCCCTTACAGTTTCCTACTTTATACCTCTAGGGCTGAAAATGTCTGGGTAAAAGCCAGAAAGGGTAGTTGACTAAGGGCAAGTGAGGGTCAGGTTGCCTGCATGGCAGGGTGGGGTCAAAGAGTCCTCTCTAGAATAGTGTCAGGATTAGGTTGTAGATGTTTGTGAAAAGGATTTAAGCAGGGAGGGAGCAGGTGGAAGTCAGAGATTCAGTATAGTGAGAGTCCTTTGGATAGTCTTTGGATTGACTAGGTTTGAGGCCTGGCTCTGCCATTTACTAGCCCTGTAACCCTGGGCCAGTTACTCTCTCCAAGACTTAATTTTAAAAATGAGGATAAAACTTACTGCCTCATAGAGTTGAGAGATAATGCATGCTTAGAACAGTGATAGGCAGATATTAAGTACTTGATTAATTAATATTAAGTCAAGCTGGAGGAAGAAAGAGAGCAGGCCTACCTAATGAACTGTGCAGTGGAAATGGGCTCCCTTTATGCACAACTAACTGATAACATCTGCCACTGGTTATCTTCAGAGGAAAAAAGTCAATAATGGAATACATTCTTTATAAATGTTCTAATAATTCCTAATGTTTGTTAGTAAGATGTTTTCCTTATTTTCCCTATATTGGTACAAAACTTATGAAAAATACTTGAAAGTTTAGTTGCCACTCTAACTTTTGTTGTTGAATGATAAACAGTGGACTAGTTTTCTTTATGCATAATTTCCATTGATGAATTTCACTGCAAAGTTTTTCAGTTTTGCTAGCCTTTTTGTTCTGTTCCTTGCACGCTTCCTGGTTAATCAGTTGTTTCAGCAAAAAGGAATAATAATGTGTGACCAATAGAAGTTGATGAGGCATGGATAGAATATTTAATCAGAAAATAATTCTCTCAGAGGACTGAAGTGTGTTCATTTAAAAAGCCTGTGCAAATTCTGTCATGCCTTTCATATGACATGTTTTCATCTATTGAGCATTAGTGACTTCTGTTAGGTTAGCATGCATGAATCTCTAGGATTCTCTCTCTCTCTTTTTTTTAAAGATTTATTTTTATTTATTTGTCCCCCCACACCTTGTTGTTTTTGCGCTCTTTGTCTGCTCTCTGTGTGTTCTTCTATGTCTGCTTGTCTTCTCTTTAGGCGGCACCGGCAACCAACAGATCCTGGGACCTTCCGGAGTGGGAGAGAGGTGCTCAATCTCTTGAGCCACCTCAGCTCCCCGGTCTGGGGCATCTTTTTTATTGTCTCTCCTCCGTGTCTCTTTTTTTGTTGTGTCATCTTGCTTTGCCAGCTCTTCTGCGCAGACCAGCATTCCACGTGTGTCAGCTCTCCTGTGAGAGCCAGCTCACTGTGTGAGCTAGCTTGCCTTTCACCAGGAGGCCCAGGGAATTGAAACCTGGACCTCCTACATGGTAGATGGGAACCCAATCACTTGAGCCACTCCCATGTCCCTCTCTTTTTTTTTTTAATTAAGAGTTTTCTGAGTTTTCCTGATTTCTGAACCTTAGAAACTTTTTCAAAGTGACATGCCAGTAAGTGGCAGAGCCAGAATTTGAAAATCAGATGTCTGATTTCATAGTTTGTGCTTTTAAAAATCAGGCCATCCATTGCCTCTCTAACCCACAATCAATCAGAGGGCTCTAAAGCTGACCCCCAGCAAAGTGACCAGGCTTGTTTATTTCATGCTGTTATGTTCCACTTCCTCTCCCTCACTTTACTGGCCATTTTACTGAACAGAGTCACAGGTGTAAAGGCTTAGCTTGAATAATCATCCTTAACTTGAATAATGTGGCTCTCAAATCTAGCCAGAAATTCTTTAGTGGATTTGGGCTGGATCCCAGGAACCTGTGTTTTAACCAGTTTTAACATGTGATTTTGACTATCCAACAGGTTTAGGAGCCACTTTAATTTAGATACATGAATTCTCCCTCCCAACAGCCCCTCCAATTTTCCAGACAGGTAGTTACCTATTCTCTGCTATTCTCTTGTGACAGGAACTCACTATCATCTTTCCAAGAAGGTCATTTCTTCCGTAGTTACAGGCAATGCTTTGTTTATATAGAAGCTTTCATTTACTTTCCTACATGGATTGGATCAACTTCTTTGGACATATTTTGATACTCCATAAGTATTGGCTTTGAGGTCAGATCTGAGTTTGAATCTTCTCTGAGCCTCACCTTCCTCATGTATAAAATGGGTATGTTATGTTATCTATCTTGAAGGTTTATTTCAAGAATTAAATGAAACAAAATAAACTTCCTAGCTGGAAAGATCATTTAATGCCTTTAAGTAACCATTTCTTTTAGTTCCCTCTTCTCACCAGCCTGTTGAAATAGTTCCAGGTATGCAAGGCTCTAAAAGTGTGGATATTATAGAAGGATTCTAGACATGCATTCTAGATTGTTGGTATAAGAAACAGGTTGTTATATTGCTTCTTCATCAGCATACTTTAGTTCTACCTCTGGCTTTTTCTTTGGACAAAGAATATACCACTTAAGAGGACAGATAAGCCTGCATTTCTGGAAATTCAACTTTATTCCTTAAGTAATTGGAATTTTCCCTGATAACTTGAACACAAAGAAAAGCAAATAATCTGCAGGAAGAGCTCAAAGGTAGTGGACCTTCTTGAATTATATAGAAACTGAAGTGGGGAACCAAAGAAATTATTCCATGTCTATTTCCCTTGAATAGGAAAGAGAGATAACTGAAGGATGTTATAAAGAAAAAGTGGGGTGGAGGTAGAAAGGGGGCAGCAAACTAAGAAATGTTGAATGCTTGGTTTTTGGCAAACACAATGTGAGTAAAGTAAATACCTAACTCATCTCAACCTATTTCTTATAGGTAAGATCCTCATTTTACCATTGAGGACTCTGGGGACTTTGAAAATAACTAAAACTAGCCTCATAGCTAGTCAAATGGCAGGTTTCAAACCTAGAACTCTAAAGCATGTGATGTAAAAATTTTTTAAAATTATAATACACACATGCGTTCTTCATGGACTAGATGTGACTTAGTTTCTATTGTACTGTACCCATGCCGCTGTCAAAACACCTTTCAAACCCTCATTTTAATTGGTTGTCTCCCTCTACTACTCACTTGCAAACAGAGACTATATTCATCTCTGGATTACCAGGACCTAGTAGGAGAGTTGGCCCTCAATTTGTACGTTAAAAAGGGAATTTCTGTCTTTGGCATTTTAAAACATTTCCATTGTCTATCCCTACCTCTCATCTCTGAGTTTGATTTATGTATTTATTTATTTATTTTATTATTTTTTTAACAGATTTATTTTTATTTATTTATATAACCCCCCCCCCTTGCGGCTTGTGCTCGCTGTGTTCATTTGCTTTGCGTTTTTCTGTGTCTGCTTGTCTCCCCCTGTTGCGTCATCCCGCTGAGTCAGCTCACCACACGGCGGCTTGCCTTCACCAGGAGGCCCTGGGAACCGAACCATGTGGTAAACCAGAGCCCAACCAATTGAGCCACAGCTGGTTCCCATATGTATTTATTTTTAAAGTATAATCTAGCTCAACCTTCTCACTAGAGAGAGGGATTTCAGGCCCAGACTGGAGAGTTCAGTCATGAGGTATACAAAGGCCCCAGCAGATGTTTGTCATAGTCATTCTAGCACTCTTATCTCCTCGTTCCCAATTCAGGACTCTTCTTAGGACCTGCATGTATACATACTACATTCATTCAGTAACCCTCTGAGTTCCTCCTATATATATATGTTCAGTGCTGAGAAAATGTTACCTTCCTCTTTCCTTTTTCTACCTCACTGGATAGGTATAAAGCCAAACATTCCAGTTACCAGAAGAAAACAGCTTCCGAAGATGTTTAGACTTAACCTACAAAAATGGTCATTGCAGCTGAGGCTTTTTGCCTGTTGTATCCCTTTTTGCTCTAAGCATTCTGTTATTCTCTAGTCCATAGGAGAGGTAAGTGATCATTTGCGAGGCAGGATAAATTGTTCAAGACTGAAAATGATCTCTCATCACTATATTTTGATTTAGTTGATCTATTTTGCTTTGTCTTGATTGTTTTTCTTAAAAGCAAACTAGATCTGTTCTATAGTATTAGGTTAGGCCACCAGCTGAATTTCCCTTTAGCTCAGACTACTAAGAGTAGCTTAGTAGCTTGTAGGTGATGACTTCCCGTGGGTTTGAGTGAAATATGGTGGAACAATTTTTTTCCTTTACTTAATTTGCCTTAGCTCTCTTTTTTCAAGATAAAATTTTTGAACCTAATGTCATGAAAATACTACCCTGGGTTAGATTTTTTCATATGAATGCTTTTCAAAAGTAATTTTAGTGCTTTGAACACATTTTATTTTTAAAAGGTATATCTAAAGTATGAAATTTATCAGTCATAAATACTAACGATACCCAATACAATGAAATTGCAATTACAATCACCTTTTGACTTTTCAGGAAAGTTGTTCTGTTTGTAGACTAAGAGTCTTTAATTATGGTCTTCTGGGGGAAAAAAATCTATTCCTGTGTACCACAGCATAGACAGGGTATGAAGAATGGAGGACAGAGCCAATGCACTTATATCTTTCATTTTGAATTTATGTTTTTAATTCATTTGAGAGGAAGACAATCTGCAGTAGTGGGGCATATACATTATAGCATATTAGGGGAAAAGATGCAATTTTAAAAATAATAATGGAAACTTATATTAAACTTAATATTGCCATGGTGTTACTCTTAATGAAAAGAATGGCTGTGTTATTAGAGCTATCTGTAACTTTAGTTCATAGCATCAATCTGCAGCAGAAGCAAATGATGTGGTGTTAATTTTATGAAGTAATTTTATGTACTGTCTTCTGTGTTTTTGTTTTTAGGACCGGAGTAGGCCCTATGACACTTTTAACTTGCACTCCTTGGAGAATTCCTTAATGGATATGATAAGGACTGATCATGAGCCTCTGAAAGGTAAACACTACCCTCCCAGTGGCCCACCAATGAGTTTCGCTGATATAATGTGGAGGAATCATTTTGCAGGTTAGGAATATTCATATGTCCATTCCTTGCTTGATGTTTTAAACAAAAATCAGCTTTTTAATTGTGATTTTGTTTTTGTTTTTGTTTGTTTTTGTAAAGCATTGTGGAATGTATTTAAAATTGTTTTTTTAAAAACTGATTTCAGCTACCTAAAATAATCAAGGTTGATTGCTTTAATCGATAATGTCTGGCAGAAGCATGTGTTGGGTAGCTGAGGTCATGGTTACAGCATGAGACTAGAAGTCAGATTTTCTGGGCTTCATACATTTGGAAGTCTACATATACTGCAAGAAAGTATGAGATTTAGTAAATCAGTCTCCAAAGACCTTTTCAGAAAACTTCGTACAAAAGGGTTACATTTTGTTAGAATATAATCCCTGTCCTAGTATAGGAAGCATGACTATACAGATTTAAGAGCAACCAGTGACCCTCTGCATTCCCTTAGTCTAAAATGCAAGGAAAATTTTTTAAACTATATAAATATTTTCGGTTAAATATAAGGCACAAAGTCACAAGGTCAGCAGTATTAGGACTTCCTATTTTTTAGAACCTCTGTAAAGTCAGGATAAATGCTTATATTAAATTTATAATTACAGGTAGTTTTTATGGGCTATGAAATGCTTTAGGGGCCTTGTGATATTTTAAAACACTGAAATGGAAATTATCTGTGGAAATATCCACTCTACTTGAGTTTAGGCTCTAAATATCTGAAAACTGTGAAGAGTTAGCCATAGGGATGCCAATCTTTTGTGGACCCCTTTGTCCTCTGGAGTTGTGTGGTATTTGAGACCCTCTGGTTCTCTTCAGGCCCATATATAGGGTGTGAATAACTGTGCACACCTGACATTAATTCAGGTCACCCCAGAAATCCATTTCATTACTTTCTTTTCACTACTTCTTTTCATTACTTTCTTTTCTGCTGCTTTCCTTAATTTCCGGTGAAGAGAAAGCAGTTAACAGGTTATTTTAGAAATAATGGATTTTGGAAAAAGTTATATGTTAAAACCTTCATAAGTAGAAAAAATAATCTTTCATTTATTTGTTCTTATATTTCATCACTGTTAACACATCTTTCTTCAGTTAACAGATTAGGTAAATGGTAATTTAAAGCATATTTCACTTCGAAGTGAGAATGGTATTAAAAACCCAGCGCTATTCACAGACCGTTTTGTGTTTTTAGTTTCTTTTAAGGCTGCATTTGTCCTCTTTCTCTACCATAAAATAGCTATAAATCTCTCCTAATTGTTCTAAAATATTCAGACCCTGTTCTGTGTGCATACCTTTTTATATATATTTTTTTAATTTAAAAAAATTTTTAAAAAGATACTTAGATTACATAAATGTTACACAAAAAATAGGGATTCCCATATGCCCTGCTCCCTACACCTCCCAAACCCTCCCGCATAAACAACATCCGTCATTAGTGTGGCACATTCATTGCAATTGATAAACGCATCCTGGGGCATTGCCAATGAGCATGGACCATAGTTCACATTGTAGTCTACACTCTCTCCCACACAGTTCTGCATGTTACGGGGATGATATTAAGTGGCCTATATCTGTCGTTGCAGTGTCATTCAGGATGATTCCCAAGTCCCGAAAAAGCCCCCGTATTACAACTCTTTTTCCCTCTCCCTACCCCCAGAGCCTCCAGTGGCCACTGCATCCACATAAATGTTGTAGTTTCTTCCATTGCTAGAATCAGAATATGTCTATAATAGAATACCAGTTCATCCCCCAATCCTGAGGATACTGGGATGGTGATGTCCACTCCACCTCTAATTGAGAGGGGGCTTTGATCCCATACAGCCGATGGATGGGACTCTCTTGCTTGCAGTTGTAGGCTCTCTCGTTTCCTTGGTATGGTGGTTATTAATCCTCATCTCCTTGTTAGTTGTCCTGGGTGAGTCCAATGAACTGAAGAGTAGATGTTGTAACTCCACTGAGGCTCTTGGCCCAGCTGGCACATGAACAGCCCAAAGATTCAAGTCTTTTGGACGTACACCTACAAACTCCAGCACCGAGTATAGGTTTAAATAGAAGGGACAGAAGAGCCATGTGTAGGGAAGCCATAATTAAATCCAACTCTTTCACTCTTAGGAGCACAAACTCCAAAGTAAGGCCCAATGGCAAGGCACCAAACTCCTGAGCTATCTGCCCTGATCATAGGATCTGGGTGTCTCCAGAACCCTCAGGAACCCCACTATTTGGGGAAGTATCCACTTTGGCAGTCTATGAGATCCTGCTGAGATGTGCATAAGCGTTACCTCTGGGATGACCTCCCGACTCACTCTGAAGTCTCTTAGCCATATAAACTCATTTGTCTTTACCTTTTCCCCTTTTCATTTGAGATCTTTTTCCAGTTGCATTGCTAGTAATAATCCCTCGGTAATAATCCCTCGGTACCAGGGAGGCTCATCCCTGGGAGTCATGTCCCACGCTGGGGGGAAGGTAATGCATTTATGTGCTGAGTTTGGCTTAGAGAGAGACCACCTTTGAGCAACAAGGAGGCTCTCAGGAGGCAACTCTTAGGCATCCCACAACACTAGGCTAAGTTTCAATTTCAAGAGCAAAGCCTCACAAGCATAGTTGTCAGTATCAAGGGTCCAATAACGGATCATCCTCCTTCGCCAATCATTGCCCCTGCCCTTGGGGGACTGTTGCTGCTCCTTTAGAGAACGTGGCGGAGCTCTCCAGGATGGGAATTCAAAATTCTCTTGGTTATTGTGTGAGTCTCTGCCCACTGTGACAATGCCCCGTGAACATTTGAACATATTTATATACCTTATCTGTATGCCCAGTTGAACTCCCTCCCATGTATCCCCCATCACTGACACCCCACACCAATGATCCTTCCTTGCCCCAGTTGTAACCCTTCTGTGATTTAAAGCTTCTTCAAAATTAATCCAATAAAATAGCCAAATACATACCTTGCACATACCTTTTTGATCTTGGCCTTTCATTCTTTCTTTCTAGCAATAAAGGGTTATCAAAGGATCTTAGTTGATAGTCTGTAAATTGATTACCCAGAATTTTGTGAATATTGTTGAAGAAGGAGCTATTGTGCCAGTTGAAAGTGGCAGCGGGAAAGTGTAAGGAGGATACTCTATTTATGGTGTAATATAATACCTTACTCCATTTGTGATGGCCTTTTTTTATTGCATATCCAACTACCTCTGCATAGATTTCTGCACTGTTCTTGCATATATGAGGTTTCTAACTCCTCACAAGTTAGAAGACACTTAACCTGACTTTTTACACCCTCAATGTGGTTGCAACGTCTCAGTTCATCTTACCACCCATAGTGATTTGCTATGAGTGTACTATTTCCCCTTGGTCAATTCCATCACCATGTCATTGTCTTCTGGTTAGAGTGTTTGAACTTCCTGCCTCCCATTTTCAGTTGGGAAACTTAGGTCTAGTTTAGGGCACTGTGTGCTTGTTCCTTATTCTAACATAGCTTTAAATATATATATATATTTAAATAATTTTTGAGTTTATAAAGTGGATAAATTATAAGAACAAAAAGGTAACTAAAAAAATAGAAATAATGTTGTTGTAATGGTCCTTTTCAATTTCCCACATAATAAACAGGATCCATGTTTCTACCTAGTCCTTTCTAGCATCCATTTTGTTGATAGGCCTTGATTTTGTACTCTTAGGTTGTTTCCAGTTTTTTCTCCATTATAGGTAATGCTGCCGTGGATGACTGCTTGCACATGCTTTTCCTTAAGATAAATAGAGTCTGGGTCAAAAGATGTAAATATCTGGGTGGATCAAGCTTTAAGAGAAGAATGATAGGCTAGGGAACCTACCATGTGGCTTCTGTATGAGCCTGTCCAAAAGCACTTCCCTCTACTCCATCCTGTTTTTCCTCCTACCTTCAGTATATATATATTTTTATTAACAACTTTATTTCAAATTCACACACACACACAAAAAGAACAGAAAAAGGCAGCTAAACACATTATGGAAACATTACTCCTAAAAAGTTATTTCTCAGGCACTTTTATCTCATCTAATTCCAACTGCTAACTCAGTTGTTCCCCTGGTGTTCAGAAAGATACACAGATGAATATAGATTCATTAAATGACATAGTCAAGTTCTCCTTATTAATGATAAAAAAATGAAGAGAAAAAAATGCTTAATCATACTCATATCTCACAAAACCAAACCCCATATTCTTTTTTCACCTTCAGAATTAAAAGTAAAAAAGCAAAAAATGGTTTTGCTACAGAAACATTGCAATGTTGTTGTTAACCATAGTCCATAAATTACATTAGTTATATTTTTACCATGTATCACTACATTCTTAACACCCTGTAGTAGAAGAGCATTCTTGTATTTATATTATTAACCACAATCTTCATCTTCCAAAATCACTGTTATACATTCCTAATATTATCCTCCAGCTGTCCTTCAACTAACATTAATCTTCCTAGACTACTTGTTTCAGCCACAATCACATCCATAAATCAACAGTGTTAGTTACATTCATTATAATGTGTTACCATCAAGTCCAACCATTTACATTTGACCTTATTAAACATTCTATTTACATATATCCAGCATCCTCTCCCTCTTCTCATCCCACATTCCAGTTCCCACCAACCTTCATAGTCCAACTCCATAAGTCTCCTCATTGTATTTAGTTCATATCAGTGAGACCATACATTATTTGTCCTTTTGTGCTGGCTTATTTCAGTCAACATAATATTTTTAAGGTTCCTCCATGTTGTCACGTGCTTCCCCAATTGAGTTTTTTCTTACAGCTGAGTAATAGTCCATCATATGAATATGCCATATGTTGTTTATCCATTTATTGATTGACACTTAGGTTGTTTCCATCTTTTAGCAATTTTAAATAATGCTGCTTTGAGCATTGGTGTGCAAATATCTGTTTGTGTCTTGCCAGATGGCATCAGAATAGCTCAGGCAGGGTGCTGCTCTCTTGCAAAATAGGGGAGAACTGTAGATGTAGTCTGAGGGAGCTGCTTTGGGGATCCCTGCAGGCCAGGAAAGTACAGGCATTGTCCAGGAGGATGCAGAGATGGGGAAGCCAAAGGGAAAACCCTGAGTTGATACCCCTGTGGCTGGGAATGCTGCCTCTCCCCGCCCCCCCCCCCCCGCCCCGAAGAACACCTCCATAAAACCTTCAGCAAAGCTGCCAATAGAGAGGAGAAAGGACAGATTCTTCTCAGGGAAGAGGGAGGGTGCAGTGGAGGGCTGACTGTGGTTTTCCTTAGGCTAATGTAACTATCATGACTCTCTAGCTCAGAAAAGGTAGTGGAAATTGAAGGATTCATCTCCGTCAAAGGGTTTGCCGAGGAGCTGGCCAACCGGGAAAGTGAAGGAAGACAGATTGGTCTCTCCAGATTCTTTCTCAGGCACAGTAGACCTGGTTGGACCTCATTAGTGGCTCCCACCACAGTTTTGACTACTTAAACCAGTATTAAAGTTTGAGAAAAAATTAAAGTAAAAATTAAAGAAGAGGTGTGAAATAAAACTACTAAGCAAGAGAGAGAAATTGATCAACAGAGCAAAATCATCAACATAAGTAGATGCCTAGGTATCAACAAAAGCTAACAACCCACACTAAGAAACGGGAAGTTATGGCCCACTCAAAGGAACAAGCCAAGAATCTAGATGAGACTAAGGATTTAAGACAACTAATAAATCAATTTAAGGAGATGAAAGAAAATATGACTACAGAGATAAAGGATATTAAGTTGACACTGTGTAAGCATAAAGAACAATTTGAAAGCCTGCCCCCCCCCCCCAAAAAAAGTAACAGAGCTTATGGGAATGAAAAACAATGGATGATATTAAAAAATACATTAGAGGGGCCAGCTGTAGCCCAGTGGATAGGGCGCTGGTACACCACATGGGAGGCCCTGGGTTCGGTTCCCGGGGACCTCTCCAGGTGGGCAGACGGCCTTGAGGGGACAAGCTGCCGTGGGCGGGGCAAAGCCGCCACGGGCAGGGCAAGTCGCCCGTGAAATGGAGCCGAGCCGCCAGCGAAATGGAACATAGCCACCCATGAGCGGGGCAAGCCGCCTACGTGGTGGGCTGACTCGGCGCGTCGCCGCAACGAGGGGAGACAAAAAAGCAGACATAGAAGAACACACAGCAAGAGCAAGCAGAAAAAGGGGGGATATATAACAAAAAATAAATAAATAAAATAAAATAAGATAAATATTTTTAAAAAATACATTAGAGGGGAGCAGATGTAGCTCAAGTGGTTGAGGGCCTGCTCATGATAAGGAAACTGAGAACTTGAATAGTACAATAAATGAACTAGATCTAACAGATATTTATAGAACATTATACCCCAGAACAGCAGGATATACTTTCTTCTCAAGTGCTCATGGATCTTTTTCCAGGAAGACCATATGTTGGGACATAAGTCAGATATCAATAAATTTTAAAACATTGAAATTATGCAAAACACTTTCTCTGATCATAATGGAATAAAGTTGGAAATTAATAACAGGTGGAAAAAGGGAAAATCCACAAATATATGGAGATCAAACAACACACTCTTAAATAATCAGTGGGTTAAAGAAGAAATTACAAGTGAAATCAGTAAATACCTCAAGAAAAATGAAAATGAGAACACAAAATACCAAAACTTTGTGATACAACAAAGGCAGTGCTGAAAAGGAAAATTATAGCCCTCAATGCTTATATTAAAAAATAAGAAAGTGCTAAAATGAAAGACCTAACTGCACACCCTCAGGAATTAGAAAAAGAACAGCAAAGCAACCCCAAAGCAAGCAGAAGGAAAGAAATAATAAAGACTAGAGCAGAAATAAATGAAATGGAGGGAAAAAAACAATAGAGAAAATCAATGAACTAAAAGTTGGTTCTTTGAGAAGATCAATAAAATCAATAAGTCGGGCCCGGCTAGATAGCTCAGTGGATAAAGAGCTCGCTGGGAAACCACATGGGAGGCCCGGGTTCGGTTCCCGGGGACCTCTCCTAGCGGGCAGACCGCCTTGAGAATGGCAAGCCGCCATGGGCGGGCCGGAGCCGCCGTGGGCAGGGCAAAAAGCTGCCACGGACAGGCAAAAGCC
>PVKH010024258.1:0-13670 GCA_004027955.1 Chaetophractus vellerosus
TCTTGTAGTGTCTTTATCTGGCTTTGGTATTAGGGTGTGATGTTGGCTTCATAAAATGTGTTGGGTAATTTTCCCTCCTCTTACATTTTTTGTAAGACTTTAAACAGGATTGGTGTTAATTCTTCTTGAAATGTTTGGTAGAATTCACCTCTCACGCCATCTGGTCCTGGACTTTTCTTCGTTGGGAGATTTTTGATGGTGAATTCAATCTCTTTAAATATGATTCATTTGTTAAGTTATTGTATTTCTTGTAGCATCAGTGTAGGTTGTGCATTTCTAGGAGTTTGTCCATTTTATCTAGATTGTCTAGTTTGTTGGCGTACAGTTTCTCATAATTTGCTCTTATCCTTTTTATTTCTGTGGAGTCATTCATAACTTCCCCCTTTTCATTTCTGATTTTATTTGCATCTTTTCTCTTTTTTTCTTTGTTGGTCTAGCTAGCAGTTTGTCAATTTTATTGATCTTCTTGAAGAATCAGCTTTTTTTTTTTTAATTTTCTTTATTATTTTTCTTTTTTTCCTCAATTTCATTTATTTCTGTTCTAATCTTTATTATTTCTTTCCTTCTGCAGCTTTGGGATTGGTTTGCTCTTCTTTTTCTAGTTTCTCCAGTTGTTCAGTTAGATTTTTAATTCTAGCTCTTTCTATTTTTTAATACAGGCATTTAAGACTAAATTTCCCTCTCAAGACTTGTTTTCACTGTATCTCATAAGTTTTGATAAGTTGTGTTCTTACTTTTGTCTTAATATATTTACTGATTTTACTTGCAATTTCTTCTCTGACCCAATTATTATTTAAGAGTTTGTTGTTTAGCCTCCACACACCTGTGAATTTACCTCTTTCCTGTCTATTACTGGTTTTCAGTTTCATTCCATTATGATCTGAAAGGTGCTTTGTATAATTTCAGTCTTTTTATTTTTATTGAGAGCTGCATTGTGACCTAACATGTGATCTATCCTGGAGAAAGAATCATGGGCACTTGAGAAGAATGTACAACCCGCTGAGCTTAGATGCAACATGCTGTATATGTCTGTTAGGTCTAACTCTTTTATCATATTGTTTACCTTCTCTGTTTCCTTGTTGATCTTCTGTCTAGTTGTTCTGTCTTAACGATGTGAGTGGTGTGTTGAAGTTTCCAGTGATAATTGTAGAGATTTCTTTTTTCCATTCAGTTTTGCCAGAGTTTGCCTCGTGTATTTTGGTGAACCCTGGTTAGTTGCATAGATATTTATGACTCCCTGGTTGATTTTTCCTTCGATTAATATATAATGGCCGTTTGTATCCCTTATAACTTTTTTGCATTTGAAGTCTGTTTTGTCTGGTATAAATATAGCTACCCCTGCTCTTTTTTGGTTACTGTTTGCGTGAGTATCTTTTTCCAACCTTCCTTTCAGCCGTTTTGTATCCCTAGATCTAAGGTGAGTCTCGTGAGGCACCATATGGATGGCTTATGGTTTTTTGTGTTTTTTGGGTCTTCTTTTAATTTACTAATTTAGTTTTAATGCATGCATATTTAAAACTACATATTATATAAAGTAATGTATTAATTCAGAAGCATTGCTTCATGAAACTCTCACATTTATTCAGACTTTTCAAATGCAGGTTCAGCATCAGTGCTCTAATGATAATGAGAACAGCTTTTGGAATTTCTTGACAGTTTACCAAAACATATCATCTTCACTTCCATCTGAGGCTATTACTAAACACTTTTCCCCAAGTCACAAGTATCCATTTACATGGCATTCCGAAAAGCTGGTTAGTGTCTTCCAGGTGTCGTTTATCCCCTTAGTCATATTGTCTTTCAACTCATTAATTTGATTTTGGAAACTTGTGTGCATCTCATTGAGTAGTTGTCTCAAACCCTCTGTCTTTTCTGGGGCTTTGATATATTTCTTTGGGGCGTGTCTTCCATTTTCTTAGCATGGCTTGTAATTTTTTGTTGACATCGAGGCATCTGATTTGGATGGTGAGTTTACTCAGATGCTCAATTTCTCTCTCTTTCATAAGGATTTAGTGGTGGGAGGCTGTGTGTTTCTACTGTTCTTTGATTCTTGGTTCAAACTGAGTCTTTAAGATTGTCCCTGTTAGTTGCTCAAAACTGGGCTCTGGACGCAGTAATGGGTTCCACACCCACTTCCTAGGAGCTGGGGGAGTTTGGCTATCAAGGCCGGAAAAAGCCTCTCTCACTTAATTACTTTAATTTCCTCTGGTGCACTTCCTTGGTCTACCAGCAGATGGTGCATTTTGGCATCCCTCTCAGTTCAGTGCTTGGTCAGAGTGTGTTTGCTGCAACATGGACTGAATCAAAGGTATAGAGGTTGTCTCAAGAGTAAGGGCCTTGTAATTCAAACTTTTTCAGAGACAGTTCTCCAGTCTTCCCTGGCAGCCTCCTCCCTTTTCCAGGTAGGAAATAATTGCACGCTTCTCTGGGTCCTAAATAATCAGTCCCAGTTAGTAGAGAGGGAGATTGAGAGGGTCGGATCTCTGTATCCCAGATCTCTTTAGTCTTGTGCTGCTCCCAAGGCAAACAGTGGCACAGCCATACCTGGCCTGGAAGGGCTCATGGGACACAGCAGACCAAGTTTATGGGTAAAAAGCTGAGTCATCCTTAGGCTCTGTCCCTCTCTCTCCCCTTTCTTGGGAAGGTTCTTCCTCAACAGTCAGTCCGTCAGTCCGGATAGTAGAGAGGGAGATTGAAAGGGTAGAATTTCTTTAGTCCTATGCTGCTCCCAGGGCAAACAATGGCCTGACCACACCCAGCCTGGAAGGGCTGGTGCGAAGCAGCAGATCAAATTTGTGGGTCAAAAGCTGAGTCAGCCTTAGGCTGTGTTCCTCTTTCTCCCCTTTGCTGGGGAGGTGGATCCCTTTGTCCCCTTTGTCTGTGGCTGCTGGCTCAGAGGCCTGATTATTCAAATGTGTTTATTGGGGAGAAGGGTGCCAGCAGTAGCAGCTGCTGCTTTTAACTCACAGTTTTGCCTTCATGGTTCTTTTCCTTTGTCCCTCTCTCTTCTGGGCAGTGTCTAGTCTTCCCCTAGTGTCCTAAGTCCTAAGAGGTTTTCCAGGGCATTTCTGCCTGTCCTTTAGTTATTGTTCTGGGAGAGAAGAGATTCCTGTGTCTTTCTAGTCAGCCATCTTCTTGGAAATTGTATTCCTTTTTTTTTTTTTTTCCCCAGAAGGTACTGGGGATTGAACCCAGGACCTCGTACAGGTGAAGCAGGTGATCAGCTACTGATCTGAGTTCCATCTGCTCCCCTTAATTTGTTCTTTAATTCGTCTTCCATGCTGCAACCAAAGTAATCTTTCTAGAATGCATATCCAGTTATTCAGTAAATTCCTTCAAGTGTGGCTTATCAGACAGAATCAAGCCCAAACTTCTTTGTATAATGTACAGATTTCATCAGCAGGCTTCATGTCCTATCACACATTCTTTCCTTTAGCAAATATTTATTGAGTGCTTACTGTGTGCCATGTACTGTTTAGAAACTGGGGATAACAGTAGTGAACAAAATGAAGTACCTACTATCAATGTACATTCTAGTTGAGGGGAGGCATGGGGGATAGACAATGAACAGATAAACATGTATGCTAGGTATAAGTGCATTGAGGAAAATAAACAGGGTAATATATGGACTGGCGTGAGGGTGCAATTTTTATGTAGAGTATGTGGCAGTTTGAGATTATTTATGGATCCCCAAAAGAGAAAGATTATGTTTGTAAACTATTCTTGTGGGTGTGATGCCTTTTGATTGTATGAGATTCAGCTGAGATGTCTGTTTTTTGTTTTGTTTTTTGTGTTTTTTTTTTTTTTAAGATTTACTTTATTTATTTATTTCTCTCCACCCCCTCGTTGATTGCACTTTGTGTCTGTTCATCTTCCTTGTTTCTTTAGGAGGCACCAGGAACCAAACCCGGGACCTCTGATATGGGAGGGAGGCACCTAATCACTTGAGCCACCTCCGCTCCCTGCTTTTTGCTTCTGTCATTGTGTTTTCCTTCTTGTGTCTCTGTTGTGTCATCTTGTTGGTGTCAGCATGTGGCACCTGCCTGTCACGTAAGCTCGCCATCTTGCTCGTCCTCTCTAGGAGGCACTGGGAACCTCCACTCCCTACTTTGTTGTGTCTCCCATTATGTTTTTCTTCTTGTGTCTCTTGTTGTGTTAGCTTGCCATGCCTGCCATCACGCCAGCTCACTGTCTTAAGGATGCACCGGGAACTGAACCAGGGGCCTCCCATGTGGTTGGTGGGAGCCCAATCGCTTGAGCCACATCCACTTCCCAGCTGAGATGTCTTTGATTAAATTACCTGTTAAGGTTAGGGCTTTGATTCGACTAAGTCAGTAAGGTATGACTCAGGTTGAGTCCCCGCCCCCTTGGTGGACTGATATAAATGGACACTCAAGAAGATACCCTGAGAGAGAGCTCTGTCATGATTGATCCTGGGGCCCCGGGAGAGTTGGACCATTTGCCTGATAGCTTACAGTTGACCTTGGGAAGATAGCCAAGATTGATATAGGAAACCCTGAGAGGCAAGCCCTAACCAGGAGAGAGAGAGGACTTGAAGCCTGGAGGGAAAGGAGAGACCAGGCAGAGATCAGTGACCATCTTGCTTCAACATGTGGCATCTAACTTTGGTGAGAAAACAACCTTGAGTTGGACTCTTTATGGCCTTGTAACTGAGCTTTTACCCCAAATAAATACCCTTTATAAAAGCATGGGTACTTTGCATCGGTACTCATTTGGCAGACTAACACTAGGGTATTTAGAGCAAGTCCCTTAAAAGGTAATGTTTATAAACAGAGACATGATGGAAGTGAGAGAAAACTATGTGGAAATATGGGACTCTTTCATGTATTTTTATATGCTAGACTACTTTCAGTTTTATAAAAATGATACTCACCTTCTTGCCTTTACATTCAGTGTTCTTTCTGCCTTGAATATCCTGGAATGCCTTCCCACCTTAATCTGTCCATCTGGCAGTAGTCTCTTTCTTATCCTTTAAGTCTCGGTGCAAAAGTGATCTTCTATATGAAAGTTTCCTTTGCTTCTCTGAGTGGTATCAAGTGCTTCTTCCTCTGTAATACAATCAGTTACTAAGATTGCTATGTCTGCTATATATGGCTTTGGCAGTTCAGTTGCTAGAAAGTTAATAATCCGTTTTACATTGAGAAGCTTGTGAATAATAAAATGTTCTTTCTCTTCTCAGTTCCCCCACTTCTTTGAAGTTGTTCCCTATATATTCTAAGCTTTAGACATTAAGAAAATAATTCTCTATATTTGTTTATTGTTTCTCAGACTTTACAGTTTGGATTCTTCATTCTTTATGTACTTTTTGGAGTCAGACCTTAGTTCTGATCTTGATTATTCTGGAATTCATATATCCTTGGACAAGTTACCCTTCTGAACCTCAGTTTTCTTATCTATAAAATGCCAATATTAATACCTTACTATTTTATGGTCTTGAAGATTAATTGACAGATAAAGCACTTATAAAAGTTTTTCTTCACTCGTACTGCACAAAAGAAGGTATGTTCTCTTGGGAACAAGTTGATCTCAAGTAAAGAGTGTTCTCATTTCCTTAATGATTCTTTGCAAAGTCTGTCTTTCCTTTACGAAGGCTTTTTCCTAGTGATTGGAGAATGGGATAGAAGGAGAAATGGGCTGTTGGGTTAAAATTGATTGTGTGGTGCTGTTTGTTGAAGTTGGAGCCTATTCTCCTAAGGCTTGGTTGATTGGCTCTGTAGTCTTAATCTCCCACTACTGCCTTTTTAAAATCATTTTATTTTGAAAGAAGCATTGGATTACATAAATATTACATCGAAAACATAGGGGGTTTCCCATGTACCCCCACCCCCACCCCACGCTTTTCCACATTAACATCTTTCATTAGTGTGGTACATTTGTTACAATTGATGAACACATATTGAAGCATTGCTCCTAACCATGGTCTACAGTTTACATTATCGTTTACTCTTTGCACCACACAGACAAAATGTATAATAGCCTGTATCTGTCATTGCAGTGTCATGCAGGACAATTCCAATGTCCCAAAAAATGCCAACACTGCCTTTTAATTAAGTTCTATCAATTAAGACCTACCCATATTTCCCAGAATATGCCATGCAGTTTCATGTCTCTGTGCTTTGTACATTCTGGTCCTCCTGCCTGGAATCCCTTTTCTCTCCTTAATCAGTTTGTAAACTCTTATTTTGCTTTTCAAAATCTAATGCAGGTGCTATTTTTTCTCAGAAGCTTTCTCTTACTTCTCTAGATTACATTAGTTCTTCCCTCTAGCATGTCTGTCCCTATACTATGTTCATTACTCATACCATTACACTTATCACCCAGTGCCAATCGTAGTGCCCAACATGCGATGGGTGCTTAGTAAATAACAATGAATTAATTTCTTAGAAAACCCAAAACGCTTCCTTGAAAAGTCCAAGCACTCATCTTCTCTCATTTGGTTTAATGCCTTGATCTATTGAAAGGCACTGTACAGTAGTAGAAAGAACACATAAACAGATTTAGTCTTTGAAATTGGGCAGAAATAGTTTCTAATCATGGGTCTTCCAAGACTTCTGAATATCCATTTCCTTTCTGTACAATGTAAGTCATAATTCCTTGTTACATTTTATACTAAGGTTTAAGTAGTATGGAGATTATCATGAGGTTTAACTAATACATAAAACACCTAGAGCAAGTTTTACATGTAGAGTACTAGGTAGGTACTTAATAAAGAGTTGTAATTATTATTATGATATTCCTCCATTATATGAGAAATAATGCATAATCTCTTTGGAAAAGCAAGTTTCCCCTGCATTTTGCTTTCCTAAGCCAGCAGATATCTTGACTCATTGAAGAGAAGTCCATGAATATTGAATGCCTGCTGTGTAGGCACTGTTCTAGGTGCAGAGGATACAGCAGTAAACAAAAGAGACAAAAATCTCTATCCTCATTAAGCTTATATTCTAATAAGGAGGCAGACAAATTTGAATAACATGATCCATAACTGAAATCCTGGGTAATTCTTGTTACATCTTTATACTGTGTAATAAAGTGTGTTCTCATGTCCATTTGTTTTTAGTCGCATACTAAATAGCCTTTCACAGTGCTCTTGGTAGCTTTCTGCCTTGTTATATCACTTGTCCACTGCCCCACAGGGGTAGGCCATTCCTTATGTGTTCCACTCATTAATCTCACTGACAAGGGGGAGACATAGAACAACATTTCCATTGTCAAATCTCAGCAAAAGGATGGTTGGTAACACTTATTTCTGAAAAGTTAGGCTAAAAGCAAGGGATGCCCTCTGAGCCCTTATTCCTGCCCTCAGTAGAACAGTAGAGATTTAAGAACCAAAAGGGACTGTAATAACCATATTTTACAAATCCAGAATTAGGGCCTATAGAAGTGAAGTGACTTGCCCAAGGTCACAGAGCTAATCAGGGACAGCCCCCAAAGACCCAGATCTCTTCTTTTCCAAATGCTTAATCTATTCTTTGTATCTAAAAGTTTTCTTTGGAAAAGTGTTCACTCTTCCATTTGTTTCTAAGAGATAGCCCTCAATTGGGGTTGGCAAGGAAGTAAGGAAGTTTGAGAAGAACAAGAGGCTCTAAGACAATAACATGCCTGACTCTCTGGCGTAGGCATTATTTACTTCGGTTGTCAGCAAGAGTCCTGTAGAGTGGAATTGGCCTCTCAGGAATGGAATTATGTTGTTCATTCTGTGCTTTGGTTCATTGGCTCATTAGTTGTTTGATCTGGACTATCCTCTGGGTGGGGATTTTCATTATCTACTATGATTTGGATGAATACATTTTGATTCAAGTAGACTGACTAGGAGAAGTTCAAGAACCCATAAGATTTAATTAAATCTTTAATAACTCTATCAATCTGAACCATTTGGGTAATAGTCTAGCTTACTGTGTTATCTTGAGAACTGATATGCTCTTTCAGATAATATTGGTCCCTCATGTAGGTAGAGAGCTATACTAAACTTAATTTCTCTGCTGAACTTTGAAATAGTTGCTTTTGTTGATGAAAATATTTGTATTTCCTTATGTCTGCTGCTCATTTGTCACATTTTTTCTTTTCCCACCTGTAGTCCTACTTTTTTCCAGGCAGAGCTATGGATCAAAGAATTGTAAGTTTGTTTTTGTTTTTTTTTGGTATCATTTTTCTTTCTTGATCACTTTATTTTCACTTAGAAGAAATCAAACACCAATCATTCTGCTGATTTTTTATCAATAAGAATTGCCTATTTATACTTTAAGTTGTTGGGTATTTAAAATTCTATTGGGGGCCTGTGTATGATCAGATTTAGTAATTCTATAACAATTGTTGAACTCGAATTGGAAAAATACTTCAAAGTTAGCTATGCCTTTATAACAAATGCCTTAATTATTGTATTAGCAAAACTAATTCATTGAATAATTCATATTTCTGGACTTTGTAAAATCACTGAAAACTTTAGTCTCCAAGTTTCAAAACTGACTTTGGGTTATCTAGACTCCCTGGTCTTGTTGAATTTTTAAAAATAAACCTATATTTCTTCTTTTGGATCATAACTACAATATTTGGATTAAAACCTCAATGGTATTTTCTCTTGTACCTTTGGGGTTCATTTCCATTTTTGGATTTCCAGAGTGAAACTTCCTTTTCTCCATAATCTTAGAACCATTTTCAGAGAAGAGCGACAGGATTATAAATATCCCTAAAATTCATTTGTTCATATTTAGCAGACAACTAATGTTTTTTATCATTTCAGTAAAATTTGTAGGATAATTTCAATAACACCATGTGATTTTACTCTTATTTTTATAAATGGGATAAGTTAGTGCAAGATTTTTAGATTTTCTATATGTGGGTTTTATATTTGATGCTCACTTTGCATCAGCAGCGTGCTTGATGTTAAGAGGTTGGTCTACATGTATGTCACTGTCTTTTTCATTTCTTAGAACTAGTGTTTATGACTCTCGAGCGCGGGAGAGATTGCGCCAGATTGAAGAGCAGAAAGCACTGGCATTACAGCTTCAAAACCAGGTAAAAAATTGAGATAAGATTAAGATAATACAGGTTGAAACTTTTTTGTGAGGTTGTCTGGATTTGGGATCAAAGGTGTTGTGATTGCAAGATTATATGATAGTTACAGCATTGTAACTGATAAGTTACAGCATTGTAACCGATAAATTATAGCACTGTAACTAAGTGATGTATTTTCTTTGTCTAGCCAGTCAGTACTACTCAGTGTACCTAAGGCAAATAGATCCTTCATCCCCCATTAATTCTGAAGTTCTGTCTTTCAGAGATTGCAAGAACAGGAGCATTCAGTACATGATTCAGTAGAATTACATCTTCGTGTACCTCTTGAAAAGGAGATCCCAGTCACAGTCACCCAAGAAACAGAAAAAAAGAGTCATAAATTAACTAATAGTGAAGATGAATTTCCTGAAATTACAGAGGTAAGTTACATACTATAAATTCCTACACTAACAAGAAATAAACTCCTACATCAGAAAGAATGCTTTGGAGAAATTTCAAACAAAAGCAATAGAACTCCTGGTATTTAAATTTTACTGTATATGCCTGCTTTCATTTGTATTATATACTGCTCTTAACTATATTAACAAAAGATTATTGAGAACTGATGAAAGAATTATGGGTAGCTTTTAGTGACTTTGGTGGAAAAGCGTTTTAATAAATTCGCATTTCATGTGCCTTTTTTTCCTTCAATTTTAAAAACTTTTTATTTTGAAATAACTTCAGACTTACAGGAAAGTTGCAAAGTAATACAAAACAATACAGAGAACTGCAGTATACCACCTATATAGATACCCAGATTTCCCAACTTTTAATGTTTGCCACATTTGTTGCCTCCCTCCCTCCCTCCCTTTTCTCCCTCTCTCCCTCCCTTCCTTCCTTTCTTCCTTCTTTCCTTCCATTTGCTAGCAAAAGGTTATTTCAGACTAGGAATAACATGAAAAGGGCCTAAATGTTGTGCTAAAAAAGAGAAGGCAAGAAAAGATTGGATGGAAGGAAATAATTAGGGAGATTACTAGGAAGGAATAGAAACCAAAATATTAGTCAGAAATAAACAGTTGATTGGTGATAAATAAAGTCTGAGGATGATATGGGGCTTGGTGAGAAATCTTGTTTGCCTGCAGCCATATTTTTTTGAATTCTAACACCTTTTGGTTCCCTAGGAAATGGAGAAAGAAATAAAGAATGTATTTCGTAATGGGAACCAGGATGAAGTTCTCAGTGAAGCATTCCGCTTAACCATTACACGCAAAGATATTCAGACACTAAACCATCTGAACTGGCTCAATGATGAGGTAATCTTGCACTGACTTTTGTATGCAAATAGTAAGTGAACAGCAAGTGGAAACTAAAATCTAGGCATTAGCACACTGTTTCTCAAAGTGTGATTTTTGGATGACCTGCAGCAGAATCACCTGTCACTCCATTCTCTCCATTCTCCTGAATAAGTATAAGGGAGTGTGGTAGAGATACACGTTTTTGACAAGCATCTCAGGTGATTTTTATGTACTTTTTAAAGTCTGAGAACCACTGAGTTTACCTTTTCTTGTGTTAAAAGATTTGGACCGCAAAGGGGAGAAGACATTTACTCACTGGTATTCTCACTCTTTCTAAGGCACCCACCCAGCATTTGACATCTTCTGAGCAAATATTTACTAGTTGACCGTGTTGCAGCATGAAGGAATACTTTGGAGTTTTTATATAGGAATCCATTTCTACTGCCCTTTCTACCTCTACTTGTTCTAGGTCACTTAAGTTATGAGTGATACGCTTTCTAAAATACCTTCTGTTCATACCTGATTTTTAAAAAACTGACATTGAAAAAGTTGAATTATTATTAAATATTTAATGTATTGGGGGAAAAGAAATTGTGCTTCTCCATTCCTACTTCCAATTATTTTCTTAAGTATATTAATTATACTAATCTGATCTGTCCTCTTCCTAAGCATGTAGGGACCTATTTTATTTCAAAAAAATATTTTCACAGTAAAAGAAGAGAACTGGGTTGGGTATCTTTTCCTAAGTACCTCCTTTCCTGGGCTTACTAGGAGCATCCCTGTATGATCTTCTTGGCATACTCAAGCTTCACAGCTGCGTAAGATTTTTAGGTTCTTGGTATAGTAAACACTAGATATTGTAGGTACCCATATCCTGTTCTCATATACTTAGGATCTCCCAAATAATATATTTGCTAATGGCTATTGAGTATTTTCCTCATGCTGGGTACTATTCTAAATATTTTATGTGTTCTACTCATGTAATCCACACCACCACTGTTGGAGGTAAATACTAGAGTTTTACAACTGCATTTTATAGATGAAGAAGCAAAACACAGGAAAATTAAGAAGCAAAGCTATGTGCAAGGTCACATAGCTAGTAAGTAGCAGAGCTAGGTTTCAGACCCAGGCATTGGGTCTTATCATACCATACTGCCTCAGAAATTGGACTGTCTTACGATTGATATATAGAACTTTGGGGCCATATATCTTGCCTGGATTGCTGATTTTCTCCAGGACTAATTGGACTAGCCCTATTCTCTTTCTTATTGGCCACTTTATAAGATAAAGGTATCAGAAGCTCATCACTCTCTGAATAACCTCTTTGACCAAGAATGGTAAAGAGGGCACAGTTCTTGCTTTAGGAAAAACAACGCTTGCTTCTTTGATGATATTATTACAACATTGGATCAAATAATAGAAGAAAAAAAAAAGAGCTCTCCAAATCAAAAGAAAAAAATAATCAAGGGCAGTAAAAAATGTCCACTGATCAGGTGTTTTTGATATGGAGCCATGGTTTCTTGCCATTTTTACCTGCCACTGCTGAAGGCGGGGAGGGAGTCAGTTATTCTAATTTGATTGTAGCCATTGTAAAATACGCAAAACCTTCTAGGGGGCAGCAATGAGTAGGATATGAGTTGAGTTTTTGCTATTTGGTGTGGCAGTTAGTTACCTCAGTAAAATCCCTTACGGAGGCAGCATTTATCAGGACATATTTTCCATTCCCTAGGCCCATCAGAGGCTGGATGTTTAGCAAGAAATGTTAATGGAAATTACATTATTTAGAGGTGACAACGAGAGGAAGGA
The DNA here is from genome assembly GCA_004027955.1 of Chaetophractus vellerosus. Lineage (NCBI taxonomy): Eukaryota > Metazoa > Chordata > Mammalia > Cingulata > Chlamyphoridae > Chaetophractus > Chaetophractus vellerosus. The sequence goes on from PVKH010024258.1 coordinate 12,114, forward strand.
AGGATTCTTTATCTGTATATCCCTACCACACCTACCTATAACTTTTGTAGGGAGTGCTTGTCTTCTGAGTTCAGAATAATGTTAACCTTGAAAGGTGTCAATTCATATGATGGTGATGAGAACTATTTTTTAAAGCATACTTTCCAAAATACCAACAAATACTTCTCAGGCTTTCATAGTTACTGCCCTTGTGAAGCTAACCTGATGAAGTGTTAGTAGATATCCTTAAGTATTGATACCCACTTAAAAATACTTAATTCTTTTATTATTTGTGGACTCTCATTTTTTTTTCTCTTTTTATTTTGAAAGAAGCTTTAGATTACATAAATGTTACATCGAAAATATAGTCATTCTTCTTTCACAACTAATTTCTCCTCTCTTTAATCCTATTCTCCTTCCCTTAAATAGATATTTTCATTAATAATCAATTCTCTTCTTTTTAAATCTGCTTTCAATTTTACAGAATTTTTAAATGCTTTCTCCAAAGTAGATGACTGACATAGTCTTCCTTTTAAAAAATCTTTTTCTTTTATTAGAGAAGTTGTAAGTTTGCAGAAAATACAGAGTTCCTACATACCTCCCACACTGTTTTCCCTATTATTAACACTTTGCATTAGTGTATTTTTGTTACAGTTGTTGAAAGAATATTATTATACTTGTACTGTTAACTATAGTCCATAGTTTACACTAGGGTTTACTGTTTATACAGTGTTGTTCAGTGTTGTAGAGTCCTGAATTTTTTATTTTTGTTTTTAACTAAAGAAGTTGTAGGATTACAGGAAAATCATGCAGAAAATAGAGTTACTATATACCCCTTCCCGTTATTAACACCTTGCATTAATGTGGTATATTTGTTACAACTGAGGAAAGAATATTACTATAATTAACTACAGTCCATGGTTTATAATAGGGTTCCCTGTATGTTTTATACATTCCTTTTTGGTGTTTTTTAAAATATTTTTTCTAGTAACATATTTAACCCAAAATTTCCCCTTTTAACCACATTCAAACATATAATTCAGTTCTGTTAATTTTGTTGACATTGTTGTGCTACCATCACCACCATCTATTACCAAAACTTTTCCAGCAATCCGAATAGAAACTCTATAATTTAAGCGTTAACTCCTCATTTCCTGCCCCTACCGTGACAACTGGTATATTATAGTTTCTGACTCCATGAATTTCCTTTTTCTAATTATTTCCTATCAGTGAGATCGTATATTTGACCTTTTATGTCTGGCTTATTTCACACAACATGATGTCTTCGAGATTCATCCATGTTATCACATGAACCAGAATTTCATTCCTTTTTACGGCTGAATAATATTCCATTGTATGTATACACCACATTTTATTTATCCATTCATCTCTTGATGGACATTTGTGTTGCTTCCATCTTTTGGCAATTGTAAGTAATTCACTATAAAGATAGATGTGCAAATATTTGTTTGACTCCCTGCTTTCAGTTCTTTTGCGTATAGACCTAGAAGTGGGGTTGCTGGGTCATATGTTAATTCTTCTGAGGAACAACCAAACTGTCTTCCCACCAACAATGAA
>PVKH010024259.1:0-13661 GCA_004027955.1 Chaetophractus vellerosus
TTTCAACAAGCTCTTAGGTAATGCTGGTGCTCTGGTCCATGGACCACATTTTGAGTAGCAAGGCACTCTATGCTCTATAGAGAAAGCTGAGCAGAGAGTGTGGAAAGATAAACAAGATTTTTTAAAAATGCAAGTGATGATACAGATGACAAAAGAGATGTAAAAAGAGGAAGTGCCAAACAATTTGTAAAGGTAATAGGTACGTGGGAATTCAAACAAAAGAGGACTTCCTTTAGGCTAGGTCAGCAGTTCTCAAACTGTGTTCCACAGATCCCTGGGGATATCTGACATACTTTTAAGGGTTCTATGAGCTCAAAACTATTTTCATAATAATATTTAGATGTTATTTGATGTTTTCTCTGTGTTGTCATATAATGATGGCACAAAACCAATGATAAGTAAAACTGCTGGTTCCTTAACATAGGGACTACACCTCCGATTCCCAAATAAGTATCTCTGAGGACCTCATCTTCTTCATATATTTCAGCAGAAACGTATTGCAATAGACTGAATGCAGAAGCCATAATGAGAACTCAGCTATATTCTTTAAAACAAGACTTTAAATGATTTACAAAAGTGTAAAACAATACCACTCTTCTCACTTTTTTTTTTTTTTTTTTTTTTTGCTTTGGAAAATAGAGTAATTTTGTCAGAAAAGTTTGCCATTTATTTTAACATATATTAGGGTTATTGTTGTTTTTAATTGAATTAAAATATGAATATTTAAATTTTTTTCAGTTTAAAATGTCCCAATTCTATAAATATTTATTGATATAGTTCACATAAATAGAAGTGCTTTGGGCTGCTTAATAGGTTTTAAGAGTGTAGACCTGTTCTGAGACCAAAAATTTTTGACCCACTAGGCCAGGTTTATCAGAAAAGCATCAGATTGCTAGGTATTACCAATAAATACTACCTTATATTACGAAGTTTATTACAACACAGCAAACATAGGTTCTTTTTAAAAAATATTTTTAACAAATCAATTTTATTGATACATATTGATAAAGCATAAATCCATCCAAAGTGGACAATCAATGGTATTGGTATAATCATGTGGTTGTACATTTGTACTATTAACTACAATTCTCATCCACCTCTGGGTTCACTATGTTATTCAGTCCTTAGATTATTCTCTAGCTTTCTTTCAAAAAACATTTATATCCCTGAGACTACCTTTTCCAGCCACAATCCCATTTATTAACCAGCTGTGTTAGTACTACTCACTATAATGTGTTTCCATTAACTCTATCCATTTTGAGACTTTTATAGCCGAGTTAATTAAATTTCTACATACATTAAGCATCAGGATACCTTCGTAGCCCTCCTCGTATCTCCTAATAACCTATACTCTAGGTTTTAAGTCCAAGCATTCATTCTTCGTAGTTAGTTCATATTAGTGAGACCATGCAATTTTTAATCTTTTGTGTCTGTTGTATTTCACTTAGCATAATGTCTTCAAGGTTCATCCATGCTATCCTATGTGTCCCAATTTCATTTCTTCTTAGAGCAGCATAGTATTCCATCATATGTATAGACTATATTTTGCTTATCCATTCATCAGTTGATAGACACTTGGGTTGTTTCCATCTTTTGGCAATTGTGAATAATGCCGCTATGAACATTGGTGTGCAAATGTCTGCTCACCTCACAGTTTTCAGTTCTAGGTATTACCAATAAATACTACCTTACAGTCCAAGTAGAGGAATTGCTGTATCCTATGGCAGTTCTATATTTAGCTTTCCAAGGAACCATCAAACTGTCTTCCACAGAAGTTGCACTATTTTACATTCCCACCAACAGTGTAATGTTCCTATTTCTCCACATCCTCTCCAGCACTTATTGTTTTCTATTTTCATTTTTTAAAAAAAATAATGGCCATTCTGTGCAGTGTGAGATGATATCTCAATGTCATTTTGATATGCATTTCCCTAAAATCTAGTGATATTGAACATTTTTTTGTTGTGCTTTTTGGCCATTTGTATTTCCTCTTTGGAGAAACGTCTATTTAACTCTTTTGCCAATTTTTAAATTGGATTCCTTGCTCTTTTATTGTTGAGTTGTATGATTTCTTTATATAGAATGGAAATCAAACCCTTATTGGATATATGGTTTCCAAATATTTTCTCCCATTTAGTGAGCAGCCTTTTCAACTTCCTGACAAGATTCTTTGAAGCACAAAAGTGTTTAAGTTTGAGGAGGTCCCATTTATCCATTTTTTCTTTCATTGCCCATGCTTTCAGTGTAAGGTTTAAGAAACTACCATCTACCGCCACGTCTTGAAGATATTTCCCTACATTTTCTTCTAGGAGCGTTATAGTTCTAGCCTTTATATGTAGGCCTTTGATGCATTTTGAGTTAATTTTTGCATAAGGAGTGAGATAGGAGTTGTCTGCCTTTTTTTGGCAATGGATATCCAGTTCTCCAAGCACCATTTGTTGAATAGACTGTTCTGCCCAAGCTGCGTGGATTTGATAGGCTTGTAAAATATCACTTGACTTTAGATGTGAGGGTCTGCTTCTGAACCATCATTTGGTTCCTTTGTTCTATGAGTCTATCTTTATGCCAGCACCATGCTGTTTTTACCGCTGTAGCTAGGTAATATGATTTAAAGTCCGGAAGTGAGATCTTCCAACTTCACTTCCCTTTTTAAGATGTTTCTGGCTATTCAGGACCCATTACCCTTCCAAATAAATTTGATAATTTTATTTTCCATTTGTTTGAAAAATGCTGGTGGAATTTTTATTGGGATTGCATTGAATTTGTATATCAACTTGGGTAGAATTAACATCTTAACGATATTTAATCTTCCAGTCCATGAGCATGAAATGCTCTTCCATTTATTTATGTCTTTTTAAATTTTTTTAGCAGTGCATTGTAGTTTTGTGAATACAAGTACTTTATATTTTTGGTTAAGTTTATTCCTAAATATTTGATTCTTTTAGTTGATATTGTAAATGGAATTTTTTTCTGACTTCCTCCTCAGATTGTGTGTTACTAGTGTATAGGAACACCAATTTTTGCAGAGTGATCTTGTATGAGATCCTACTGAATTAGTTCTAGTAGCTTTGTTGTAGATTTTTCAAGACTTTCTAGGTATAGGATCATATATTTCACTGCAAATAGTGAAAGTTTTACTTCTTCTTTTCCCATTCGGATGCCTTTTATTTCTTTTTCTTGCCTGATTGCTCTAGCTAAAACCTCTAGCACTATATGAACAACAGTGGTAATAGTGGGCATCCTTGTCTTCTTTCTGATCTCGACAGGAAAACTTTCAGTCTTTCACCACTGAGCATATGTTAGCTGTGGGTTTTTCATATATGGCCTTTGTCATATTGAGGAAGTTTCCTTCAATTCCTATCTTTGGTAGTATTTTTATCAAGAAAGGATGCTCTATTTTGTCAAATGCCTTTTCTGTCTCAATTGATAGTATCATGTGATTTTTCTTCTTTGATTTATTTAATGTGGTGTATTACGCTGATATAGCCACTTGATTTTTGACAATGGTGCCAAGTCCAATTAATGAGGAAAAGAATGGTCTCTTCAACAAATGGTGCTAGGTGACTTGGTTATCCGTATTTAAAAGAATGAAGGTGGGCCCTTACTTCACACCATATACAAAAATTAGATTAAAATTAATCAAAGATGTAAATATAAGAAGCAAAACTATAAAACTCCTAAAAGAAAACATAGGGAAGCACCTTCATGACCTTGTGTTAGGCAATGGTTTCTCAGACTTTATACCAAAAGCACAAACAACAAGAGAAAAAACGAGATAAATAGGAATTCATCAAAATAAAAAACCTTTTGTCTGTCAAAGAACTTCATCACAAATGTAGAAAAGCAACCTACAGAATGGGAAAAAAATATTTGGAAACCACATATCTGATAAGCTTTTTTAAAATTTTATTTTTAAACAAGTTTTAGATTATATAAGGTTCTGAAGGAAGGGAGAGGGAAGAATAGGTATAGCATCGGGCATTTGGGGGACATTGGAATTGTTCTGAATGACATTGCAATGACACAGGCCATTATACATTTTGTCAAAACCTATAAAAATGTGCGGTGCAAGGTGTAAACTATAATGTAAACTATTGACCATGGTTAGAGGCAATGCTTCAATATGTGTTCATCAATTGTAACAAATGTACCACACTAATAAGAGATGTTGTTAATGGGGAAATGTATGGGAGGGAGGGGGGTGAAGTATATAGGAATTCACCTATATTTTCTGTTAAGCTTTTTAAAAAAATTAATTGTTTTTATTTTTTAATTTTATTTTACTGGGAGGTCCCAGGGATCGAACCCAGGTCCCTCCATATGGCAGATGGCCACCCAACCATTTGAGCCATATCTGCCTCTTGTTTTTATTTTTAAAGAAGCTTTAGATTACATAAATCTTACATAAAAAAATATCAAGGATTCCCATATGCCCCCACTCCCTCCTCTTCAACACTTTCCCATATCAACAACATCCCTCATTAGTGTGGTACATTTGTTACAATTGATGAACACATATTGAAGCATTGCTACTAACTATGGATTACAGTTTACATTATAGTTTACACTCTGTCCTGCACAATTTTGTAGGTTATGACAAAATATGCAATGACCTACGTCTGTCGCTGCAATGCCATGCAGGACAACTCCAACGTCCCCAGAAAGCCCCCATATTACACCTATTCTTCCCTCTCCCATCTTTCAGAACCTCTGGTGGCCACTGCCTTTATATCTATGATAAGAGTTCTTCCATTGCTGGAATAATATTGTCTATTGTAGAATAATAGTAAGTCCCAGAGACTTAAATCTTTGATCTGCCCATGTGCCAGTTGGGCCCTGAATTTAAGCAGAGTTGCAGCCTACTCTACAGCTCGTTGGACTCATCCAGGACAACTAACAAGGAGATGATGATGGACAACACCCATCCCAAGTAACAGAGAGTGTCTGAAACTGTAAGCAAGATAGTCCCATCCACCTGCCCCATGATATCTAAGCTCCCTTGCAATTTGAAGCAGAGTGGGCATCACCATCCTCAAATCCTCAAGATTGGGGAATGAACAATGGACTAAAGGAGAATTAATTATTCTGATAAGTTACAACTTACCATACAACTCAACAACATAAAGACAACCAATTAAAAATGGGCAAAAGACTTGAATAGACATTTCTCCAACGAAGATATACAAATGGCCAATGAACACATGTTAAAGATGCTCAACAGAATTACCCATTAGGGAAATGCAAACCAAAACTACAATGAGATATCATTTCACACCCTCTAGAATGGCTGGTATTAAAAATGTAGAAAATAAAAGCGTTTTAGAGGATGTGGGGAAATAGGAACACTCAGTCTTTGTTGATAGGAAAATAAAACAGTGTAGCCACTGTGGAAAAGAGTCTGGTAGTTCCTCAGAAGTTAAAGTTAAGTATAGAATTACTATATGACCTGGCAAACCAACTACTATGTATTAAAAGTGGGGACTCAAATAATTATTTGCACACCAATGTTCATAGCAGTATTATTTACAATTGCCAAAAGATGGAAGCAACTCAAGTGTCCATCAACAGAAGAATGGATAAACAAAATGTAGCATATACATGCAATGTACTATTATTCAGCTATAAAAAGGAATGAGGTTCTGATGCATGCTACAACATGGATGAATCTTGATGATATGGTGAGTGAAATAAGCCAGACATATAATGATAATTATTTTATGATCTCACTGATATGAAATAATTAGAATAAGCAAATTCTTAGAATCAGAAATTAGATATAGATTATCATGGTAACATTAATGGACAGTTAATGCTTAATGTGTACAGGGTTTCTGTTTGGGGTGATTGAAAAGTTTTGGTAATGGATTGTGGTGATGGTAGCACAACATTGTGAATGCAGTTACCACCACTAAATTATATATTTGAATATAGTAAAAAGGGAGAAGTTTTAGATTGTATATATGTTACTAGAAAAAAAAAATTTAAACCCCATAGGACTACACAACACAAACAGTGAACCCAATGTAAACTAAGGACTATAGTTAATAATTTAATCATAATATTCTTTCATCAATTGTAGCAAAGGTGCCACACTTATGTACAATGCTAATAATAGGGAAACTGAGAATGTGAGAGGGAGTATATGCAACCTCTGTATTTTCTGCATGCTTTTTATATAAATATAATTATAAAAAGCAAAAATAAAAATGTAAAGGTTGGTAGTTAATTTACATAGGCTAAGTCTGCAAGGTAGAGAAACTTTGAGGTAATATTTTTAAATTATTAGCTTGCAAATAAGTTGACAGTCTTCTCTAATTCCAAGTTCCTTTAGCTGAAAACCTTAACAAATGGTATATATCTTTTAATTGTTATTTTTTCATGTCTTTGACATTCTTATATTTTCTCTTTTGCTTTCATAGTAACAGTTAGCCTCAATGAATATTACTGAGTCAATTTTGAATTCAAAGGAGCGAGTTCCTATTATTTGGCTTTTCATTTATTTCATAAAAAGATTTATATAGCATGTATTATAGTCCAGGTGTAGTTCCAGGTGCATCACAAATGTTGACACATTCAAATCTCAGAACAACCTTGTGAAGGATAGATGAAGAAATGAAGACCACAGAGATTGTTACTTGCTCAAGATCACACAGCTATTGAGCTGTAGACTCTAGGCAATCTGATTCCACAGACTCATCCTTAAGCAAGACCGTCTCCTGAAATAGTGCCTTAAATGGGGATAATTTTAAAAATAATACTTGAAGTGGAAAGTTGGTTCATTTTGGAGGGAATAACCTTAATTAGGACGTACTTGTGCTTTGGACACTTACCCTTATGCTTATAGGACTTCAGAGAAGATATTCTGGAGAAATGGAGGCCACAGAGGATAGAGGGCGCAATGATTTGGGGATGGAAGAAATCTTCTTGCAATGCCCCACAATCTTTGCCAAAAACATACCCATCAGTGACAGCAATATGTGAACACTGGTGGCCTGAGACAAGGGTATGGCAAGTGACAAATGTCTTTGGAATTTCGTGCTTTATTTTATAAATGTTCTTGAATTCTGCATAATATTATACTTTAATGTAAAAATCATGTTTTAAATTACTCATCATTGAGTAAAATTGATCCTCCATAAGATCCAGTTGCTACAATTTTTTGTGACTTGAATTGGCACACTGGTTCAACCTTTGTTAGAAAAACCTAGCTCCATAGAGTACTTTCGGGGAACCATGAAAGATTATCTCCTTTTTGTGTCTCCTCTTTGTGTGCTATTGCTCAGGGACTTTATACTAGCACACAGTGGTTGTGTAGTTCTGAATAAAGTGAGAGCAAGGGGGTACCACGAATAACAACTCCAAAGGTAAGTAGGTTTGGCAGTTGATGAATGGTGCCCTTTTCACTTCCCCTTTTAACTTGTGCCAGCAGTTGTAGAGTCAAATGTCCAGGAACTAGGCAGGTAACATAAATGAGTGAAAGAGGCCAGGTATGCATGCTGTAGGAAATGTTGGGGACTCTGGCACACTGGAGGGCACAGGCACCTCTAATGTGGACTGCACTACACACCTCTAGCCTGGTGAGAATGGGGACCAGGTTTGTCAGGTATTCTGATTTTCAAAAATTAGAGAAACGAGAAAGTTGGATTATTGTGTAAAATGAAAATGTTTAATTTGATAATTTTATGCTTGACCTTTCTTCCAGGAATGGAGACAAACATTTATGTTGCACAACCGTGTATGCCTTTGGTTGGTAGATGGGTACTTTCTGGCTGTGCGTGTTAGGGTAGGCGCGAGAACAAGTCCCGAGAGGGACAATCAGGATGACTCTTCTTAAATAGGCTAAAGAATGACTTTATCGTTTTTATGCTCCTATTCTCTGAGGAACACATATTTCTTTTGTTCTCTCTTTAATGGAAAAGGAGAACAACTGTTTCCCATTCTCTGAAAAATACTCCTCATATTTTGAAAGTTATTAAGGTTTTCTTTGCCCACATTTTGCTTTCTTCAGAGAAAATAAGCCCAAATACTTAAATATTTCCTCAAGCATTTCTTTTCTTCTTACTTTTTAATCATTTTCATTATAGACCTCTGGACCTTCTCCAAGATTCTCATTTCTTGCTTATAATGTGATCACACTGGAACAACTTGTTCTCATAAAAACTCAGCTAAAACTAAATACAAATAGAAGATTATTTGCAGCTACTACAGGTTATGTCTTTGTGTTATTCTCAGATAGGATTGCATTTCTGATCAATATGTTGCAAGCTCCATATCATTTCCACTGTATATATGCATAGTCTGTCCATTCTTAACCTTGTGCCATAATTTGCGACTTTTAATGCCTTATAATTCACCCTATATAATTTCCTTTCTGTTTACTTTTTCCATATCTGGAATGCTGGAAATTTTATGCCCAATACACATTTGCTGAGTAAAATAACTAAAATATGCTTAAGGCAATATATCCCACAAAACTTTTTTATTGAATGTAGTAGAAGGTCCTGGAAACTTAGACTTGGGATCTATAAAGAAAAAGAACTGTGCCTAAGTCTTGGCTCTTGTTCCTTATTAACTACAGCGTGTGATTTAGATAAATTATTTAAGTTCCCTGAACTTTTATTTCCTAACCTAGAAAATGAGCATAATAATATCTACCTTTAAAGTTATTGTGAGGATTATATGAGATACTGCAGGTAAAAAGCTTATCCTCAAAAAATTCTAGATTAGGAAAAAAAAATTCCTAAAACATGGAGCACTGTTTCTGAATAAGTTGAAGACAGGAATATTATTTCTCATCTCATGTTTTCCCTTCTGGTAGATCTTATGCTGGAAATTATTTCTGGACTCTAAGAATTCTCATTCATGGTGTTGCCTCTTGATGCTTCATTTTCTCATCTTTCTGCTCAAATTAAATGCACGGTGGAGTTATCTAGTCCCAGTAAAATACTACACAATGTTCACATTTCCAAAATCAGCAATAGCGTCGGTTTTATCTTTTCCTGTTATCTTCATGAGATAAATACAGTCTGCTGATGCAAAAAAGAAATGTCATAACTGCTATGGAAATACTTGAAAGAAGAATAAAATATTCGCACCTACAAGAAAGGAGGATGGGCTCTTTGCAAGGTAAGGACCAGGTCTTACTGAGAGTGTGCCTCAGTAGATGCTTGGTAAGCATTTGTTGGTTGATGAAGGTGGCACTGGTGATGGTGATAACAGAAGGGAAGGCTTAGCCACTAGAGGAACAGAGTATGAAGTATTTTGGTGAGTATCAGACTCCAGCAAAGCTGTCGGAATGACAGGAAAAGTAAGAGGAAATGACAGTTCAGAAGTAATTCACAGCAACTTGAAAATAACAAACTGGCAGATTTCATGGATGCTAAAATTCACAATTCTAAAATGGCCACCAATTTAACACCTGAAGTGCATGCCTCAGCAGAAATTATAGTTTAAAGTGAAAACATACAGTTTCTTTAGCGGGAACAGAACTATTGCTAGGCTTATTGTCATCAAATGATAGTAGTTAGGGATGGTGTCTCAACACAATTATTATAGGGCAATAACTCACATAATGTTCATATTAAGCTTATGATTAATTAGAATAATTTTAGAAGTCCATTGACCTTGCAAGACAATTTCATCTTCAACCATTATACTAGATCATTTTTTCTGAGAACCACTTCAAAATTATAATGTGACCCAAGGACATGAGAATTTTATTTTTATTTCTTTTCAATTTTACCTTTTCTGAAAAAAAAAAGGTCATTGACAATGAGACAAATAAAATCTTACTATCTTATCTCATCATTCTTACTAGTGGGCTTATTCTAAAATTAATATTTTTCCATATTGAGGAGTACAACACCCTAGAAATTATAATGTAATACTACTGGCTCCCAAAGATTTGGAGGACCAATTAGTTGTGTGTGTCTACTTGGTATGATTGAATATGCAAGTGTGTAGGAATATAGTGAAACTAACAATAACTAGGAATCAAGTGATGAATTTTGCATTGGTTCTACCATTCTATAGCTGTGTGATCTTAGGCATATAATTTGAGCCTCACTTCCCCCTTTATTTAAATGGGTTTGATGTCACAATGGCCTCCCAGTGGTGCTTAATACACCAAAGGAGGTAATGCATGGTCATTTAAAAACCATTAGGGAGCCGGCTGTAGACCAGTGGATAGGGCGCCAGTACACCACATGGGAGGCCCGGGGTTCAGTTCCTGGGGACCTCTCTGAGCGAGCAGACTGCCTGAGAAGGCAAGCCTCCGTGGGCGGGGCAGAGCCGCTGTGGGCATGGCAAAAAGCTGCCACGGGCAGGGCAAAGCCACCACGTGGGCAGGGTGAGCCGCCCGCAAATGGAGCAGAGCCGCCCAGGAATGGAAGCAGTGCCGCCCGGGAACGGAAGCAATGCTGCCTGGGAATGGAAGCAGAGCCTCCCACAAGTGGGGCAAGCCGCCTGCCTGCGCAGTAAGCTGACTTGGCACGTCGCTGCAGCCGGGGGAGACAAAGCAGACACAGAAGAACACAAAAATGAACACACAGCAAGAGCAAGCAGAAAGGGGAGGGATATGTAACAACAACAACAACAACAACAAAAAGCCATTAGAATGCACCACACCAATGCAGGGTGTTAATAATAGGATGGGATATGGGAATCCTGTATTTTACGCATGATTGTTCTATAAACCCAACAACTTCTCGAATAAAAAAAATCCTAAGGGCTGAGCAACACCTCTACTTCTACCTCTATTACTGCTACTATGACGGCTACTACCAGCACAACCAACAGCACTACTTTAACTTTAGGTTTGCTTCAGATAGCTTTCTTTTATGCTGAGTTTGAATATACTCAATATGTCAATGAACTGCATATATACATCCCTCCCACACTTGCATAATTAAAAACAATCAAACACTTTGGAAAACACTGTATTATTCTTTTATTTACTTTTCAACAATATTAATAATGCCCACTGTAAAAACCTTTCTAAAACAGATATAAAATTATGAACTAAAAAGTGAAGCACTGAATTCATGAAAGAATGAATGAAAGTCTGCAATTATTCTCTCTTGATGCCACACCCCAGAGCTTACTCAGGCTGTGCTTTTTAGTCTACTGAAAGTTTCTACACAAGTAGAATACCAGATAAGGACCATCAAATACTTTGCCTTCTAGTGGGAAGACAAAACTAACTTAGGATGCTGGCATAAACAAGTAGGTTTTGGCACCGGGTAAAGTACTAGATATGATGGCAAACATGATTTCTCACCTCTCCTTTCGCCAATCTTTAAGTGCGCTGTTGTTCTTCTGTCTACATTGAACATTACAACATCCTTTTTATTTTTAATAGTTTTCAGGTTATCTCACAGGTCCAAGTTTACAATTTATTTTTTCTGGAACACATTTCAAGTTCCTAATTCCATAAGCAGAGTCACTCAATTTCAACAATCAAATGTACCTGGATCTTATTACAGGTTTCCAGAAGACAGCTAGTGCCAGTCATCTTAAATGGAAGGTTGGATGTATGGGCGAGAGGCAAGGTCAGGTAGACAGGGATATAGGTAGGCCTACCAAAGGTGGCATAAGGTGGAGAAGGAATGACCACCTGAGGCAAAATCTAGTTTCTGATATTGGCAGGACTAAGGCCATGTATGGTAGGTAAAAGCAGGAGTCATAGAAGGGTGATGACTCCTAACACAAGCCTTTCCTTAAAATTAATACTTAACCATTTCTTCATGTAAATTTAAATGACTATATGACAGTCATGGATATACCAAATTCACTTAACCCATTACTATTATTATGCATTATAGTGTTTCCAAATTTGTACTATGAATACTGGCAATAAGAAAAGCCTTTGGCATTAAGGTCTCTTCACAATTCTGCTAATTTCTTTAGAATAGAGTCCCTTTTGTAGAAGTTCAAGGACAAAGGATATAAAATTTTTAATGACATATATAAAAAATTGCTTTACTGTTTGCCAGATTCATAACCATACACTTAGAGTATCAATGTCTGAAATGGCCCATCTCACTGCTTTGTCCACCCCTTGAGGGATTTTCCTTTATTTATTTATTTTTATTACATATCCCCCCTTTCTGCTTGTTCTTGCTGTGTTCATTTTTGTGTTCTTCTGTGTCTGCTTGTCTCTCCCCGCTGCGGCGACCTGCCGAGTCAGCTCACCACATGGCGACCTTGCCTGCTCCAGGGCAGCTTGCCCTGCCCGTGGCGGCTTCCGCCCTGCCCATGGCGGCTTTCGCCCTGCCCATGGCGGCTTTTGCCCTGCCCACGGAGGCTTTGCTCTGCCACGGTGGCTTGCCTTCTCAGGGAGGTCTGCCCACTAGAAGGGGCCCTGGGAACCAAACCTGGGGCCTCCCATGTGGTAAACCAGTGCCCTACCAACTGGGCTACAGCTGGCCCCTGATTTTCTTTTATTTAATTTCTGCTATTTTGATAGGAAAAGGGCATCGTGTTTGGATTCCCTTAATTGTCATGTCTATTAAATATTTCTATTTCTTCTTTTGTGAATTTCTGATTAATATAGAAAGCCTCATATAAAGTTTGACAATTTGCATGAGCTTTTATATAATAAAGATGTTAACCTTTGCCATAGTTGTTGTAATACTTTCCAGTTTATTTTTGCCTTTTAATTTGAATTATGTTAGCTTTCACTTATAGAATAAAAATTATTTATGAAATCAAATTGATAACTATTTTCTTTATTATTTCTTTCAAACCATACAAAAGACCAAAGGCAGCGATACAAGATCATTAAATAACTCTAATATACTACTACTACTACCACTTCTATAACTTCTATTCCTGCTGCTGCCACCATTACCATCACCATTTGGATTTGGGGTATATACAGTAAAAAATGAAAGTCTATCTCAATCCTTCTTCCTCCCCTAAACTCACTCAGCTGTGGTTTAATAGATTTTCTTTTATATGCCCTCAAGTTTCTCATCCTATCAGATATTGAGCTCAGTAGATTCAAATTTCAAAATACATCTTGAATTGTCCAGTTCTTTTTGTTCCCACACCATATTTCCTGGTCCAAGACATCACTATCCCTTTCAATAGCCTAATATGTGGGCCCCGGCTAGATAGCTCAGTGGATAAAGAGCGTGCTGGGGTACCACATGGGAGGCCCGGGTTCGGTTCCTGGGGACCTCTCCGAGCGGGCAGACGGCCTTGAGAAAGGCAAGCCGCTGTGGGCGGGGCAGAGCCACCGTGGGCAAGGCAAAAAGCCCCCACAGGGAGGGCGGAGCACCCACGGGCATGGCAAAGTCACCAGTGAAAAGCTGAGCTGCTGCCTGCGAAGTGCGGAAGCCAGGCAGCCCGCAAAAACATGGAGGACTGCTGCCCGCAAAACATGGAGCGGAGCCGCCCGTGAAAACGGAATGGAGCCACCCACGAACGGAGTGAGCCGCCGCCGCGGAGGGCCAACTCGGTGCATCACCGCAAAAAGATGGGGGGAGACAAGGAGCAAACATAGAAAAACACAGAAGAATGGACACACAGCAAGAGCAAGCAGAAGGCGGGGGGGGGATATGTAAAAAAAAAAATAGCCTAATATGTGGTCTCCCAACATCCATTCTATCTTCCCAACAATCCATTATCTTCACAGTGGCCACAATGATCATGTAAAA
>PVKH010024260.1:0-13666 GCA_004027955.1 Chaetophractus vellerosus
ATTATTATTCAAGCAATGGAAGAACTCTTATCATTGATGTAAAGGCATTAGCCACCAGAGGTTCTGAGGGATTGGAGAGGGAAGAATAGGTATAATATGGGGGCATTTTCGGGACATTTTATTTGTCCTGCATGACATTGCAGTGATGGATACAGGCCATTGTATATTTTGTCATAGCTTACAAAATTGTGTGGGACAATGTTAGCAGCAATGCTTCAATATGGGTTCATCAATCATAACAAATGTACCACACTAATGAAGGATGTTGTTAATGTGGGAAAGTGTAGGAGGGGGCAGGAGTGGGTATATGGGAATCCTTATATTTTTTATGTAACATTTATGTAATCTAAAGCTTCTTTAAAATTAAAAAAATTATTAAAATCAATAACAACACAGTGTTTTTCAATATAGGATTCAAAACTGACTGCACTCATAAAATCCACAACCTCATGACATAAATTATAAGTAAAATGTGGTTTATTCATTAACTATTTCTTTAAACTAGAAGATTACCTTCTAATTGGACTGTGTTCTTGAAGGACTCTCCCATTTTCTGCATTTTACTTTCATGTTAATAACTATGACTAACAACTATAGTTACACCTTCACAATATTCTTGGTCTGAGTTCTAGTACCTTATTTACAAGCCCTTTTGTTGTTTTTTTTTTGTTGTTGTTGTTGTTGTTGTTGTTGTTTTTATTTTTTTCAAGCCCTTTTGAATATTTCTCCTAGGAATCATGCAGACTTCAAACCTCTACAGCTACTAAACCAACTTCATCATCTTACTCCCTCCAAAGTCCTGGTGTCCTCAGTACATTTAATGATACCACTTATTTCCTTCTTGGAGAGATGGTATGTTATTTGTTTCCCCACTTTAATCCTCCTTCCATATTCAATTGATCCTGTTTTCATCCTATTAAATATTTCAAATGACTATCTTCACTTGCAGATTTCTCCTACCACCACCAGTTTAATCTTCTCTAAACTTCATGTCTGCTTTACCACAGTAACTTTCTCCCTTGTCTTCCTACCTTCCAGCCCCTCTTGGTAGAAGTAAGACACTTTATGAAACTATGACTAAGTTTATTTTTTCTTCTCTGAGATATAAAATACCATGTACTTATATGTATTATCATTTCTTCACCCAGAAGTCTGGTAGTGAAATCTTTCTATGATGAGGATTCACTTTACTTATCAAACACTCCAATTTCTCTCTTTTTCTGTACATGAACCCTCCATCTCAGGGTAAGTGTCAAAAGCATCCATGTCCATTTCCTCACCCTCCTTTATTAGTTTAAGTTATTTATCTTGCCTTAGGCGCATTTTTCTTTGTGTTTCCTCATGCTAATCTTACATGTTCTTAAAGGACAAGTATCACTTTTCTGACTTCTAAATGCTAAACAGAATGGCATAGAGAGTACAGACTACGAGTATCTTACTGTATCATCCAAAGTATTTTTTCCTTTATTTTAAGAGAAGCTTTAGATTACATAATGTTATACCAAAAACATAGTGGACACTTTCCCCCATTAACAACAACTTTCATTAGTCTGGTACACTTGTTAAAATTGATGAATACATATTGGCATTGCTACTAACCATGTCTCATACAATTTTAAACACTGATGACATAGCACACACTTCTAAAAGTCATATAGAAATAGTATAAATATTGGTTCCCAATCTTTTCAAGTATAAAGAACTTTTACAAATATCTAGTCTCATAGACCTTCTCAGAATAGTGGCTATGCTTTTAACATTTGTTAATTGAGAAAAATATATATATTATTAAATTATATATTATAAATATATGAAATTTACTATAAATCCATGCACTCAGCAAGTTTCTCTTGATTGCATATATACATTGGGCTCCATGTTGGGCACTGGGTATAATATTGGGAACAAGGAAGACACAGTCTCTGCCCTCTTAGAACTTACAGTTCATTTAGAAATGCTTTTGAATTATTTTGTAATATTGTACAGAAATCTAATGTGAAAAGACATGCAATTCCCACGTTGCCTTTACTGCATCACCACTTGCTTCTAAGTTTTCATATAAAATTAGTAAATTTTTGTATATCTTTTCCTGTTGTGGGAAATACAATTTTTCACTGCTTTGATAAATCTTTGTTAGAATTCTTTACATTCTTAAATGTGAAAAAAATTAAGAGATGTGATTAGTGTAAATAGCTTGGGTATTATATTTTAAAGGGGTGTGACACTTTATGTGTGTCATTTAAACTACATTGCTTCTTGAATGGAAAATATGATGATGAGTTTTATAAAAATGGCAACATTTTCATAAATTGGATATAACTGATAAAATGCCAAATATTCACTTCTGATGTAGTTGCTTAGAATGTCAAACTTGCCAAATTGGTGATATGCACACCATGCAAATAGCTCAAAGCTAAGCACGCCTGCTAGATGAGCTGGTGTATATAATGAATACAGATTGAGTTTTTCTGTAGTGATGGGTAATCAGTTTGTGTGTACTAAAATTGCAATATTATAGGATTTTGTTCTGAAATTGTTATGCTTTTTGTATTCAATTAATGAATTAGCTTGAAACAAAAAGATTAAAATAGAAAATATATTAATTTCTTTCTGGGGGTGGCTTGACATGGATCACTTTTGAAGTTTTCTGATAGAATAGAAGTGAGATATATTTCTAATATTATTATAAACCTGATAACCTATCTACATTATATGTATGTATTTAAAAGAAACATTTGCACATAAATATATATGTGTGTGTCTGTGTATATATATGCATGTGTGTATGTGTGTGTGTTATCAGTGAAACCACCTTGATAACATGGTTTATAATTTTCATTTTTCCTAAGGGAAAATCCATTATTAAAATACATGTGTTTGAAAAAATTAGTCTAAGCTTATGTTATTTAAATGCATATTGTGAAATTGGAGGACTCATAATTACCGATCTTAAAACTTATTACAAAACCAAGTAACCAAAACAGCATGGTGTTGGTACAAAAACAGACATATAGACCAATGGAATAGAACTGAGAGCTCAGAAATCATCTCTCACATTTATGGCCAACTGATTTTTGACAAGATGGCAAAGACCACTCAATTGGGAAAAGGTAGTCTCTTTAAAAAATGGTGCTAGGAAAACTGGATCTCCATTTCCAAAAATAAAGAGGATGACCACTAACTCACGCATTATACTAAAATCAACTCAAAATGGATCAAAGACCTAAATATAAGAGACAGAATTATCAAACTCCTAGAAGAAAACATAGGGAAGCATGTTCAAGACATTGTGTTAGGCAATGGTTTCTTAGATTTTACACCAAACTAGATAAATGGGATCTCATCAAAATTAAACACTTTTGTGCCTCAAAGGACTTTGTCATGAATATAAAACAGCAATCTACACAATGAAAAAATATTTGGAAAAACCATATCTGAGAAATGTTTAATATCTGGAAAATATAAAGAAGTCCTTAACAACAAAAAAGACAAGTAACCCAATTTTTAAAACTGGGCAAAAGCTTTGAATAGACATCTTTCCAAAGAAGATGGCCAAAAATCACATAGAAAGATGCTCAACATCATTAGCCATCAGGGAAATGCAAACCAAAACCACAATGAGATACCAATTCACTGCCATTAAAATGACTATTAAAAAACAAAACAAAACACAAAACAAAACAAAACAAAAACAGAACATAACAAGTGTTGGAGAGGATGCAGAGAAATGGGAACACTCATTCATTCATTCATTCATTGCTGGTGGCAATGTAAAATGGTGCAGCTACTGTGAAGACAATTTGGAGGTTCCTCAGAAAGCTAAGTATAGAACGATCATATGACATGGCAATCCCACTACTAGGTATATACCCAAAAGAATAGAAAGCAGGGTCTTGAACAGATATTTGCACATTGATGCTTATAGTAGCATTATTCACAATTGCCAAAAGAAAGAATCAACCAAAGTGCCTATGAATCAATGAATGGATAAATGAAATGTGGCATATACAAAAATGGAATATTTATCAGCCAAAAAAAAAAGGAATGAAGTCCTGATACATGTACAGCATAGATGAACCTTGAAGACCTCATTTTGAGTGAAAAAAGCCAGACACAAAAGGACAAACATTGTATGATATCACTGATTTGAAATAATTAGAATAAGCAAACTTTAGACTCATAGAGTCAGAATATAGAATATAGGTTACCAGGCGATGGGCTGGGATAAAGAGTAAAATATACACTATTTTCATTTGGATATGGAATTTTTTTAGGAATGTATATCCTTTTTATTTTTTTTATTTTTAAAGATGTTTTAGGTTACATGAATGTTATATTAAAAAATATAGGGGATTCCCATATGTCCCACCCCTTTCCCTACCCATACTTTTCCACATTAACAACATCTTTCATTAGTGTGGTAAATTTGTTACAATTGATCAACCCAATTGCAGCATTGCTACTAACTGTGGACTATAGTTTACATTATAGTTTACACTCTGCCCCAAACAATTTTATAGGTTATGACAAACTGTATAATGGCCTATGTCTGTCATTGCAATGTCATGCAGGACAATTCCAATGTCCTGAAAATTCTGTTTTGATAATGGGTGATGATTGTAACATAACATTGTGACCACAAATAACAGCACTGAAATACATATCTGAATGTGATTAAAAGGAGAAATGTTGGATTGTATAAATGGTAACAAAATAATAAATTTTTTTAAAAATCCATGGAACTATAGTACTCAAACAGTGAACCCTAAATTATATCATGGGCTATGGCTAATAGTACAAGTGTAAAAATGTACTATCATCAGTTGTAACAATTATTCCACACCAATGCACTGTGTTAATTATAAGGAGGTATATGAGAATCCTGTATTTTATGCAAGATTATTTTGTAAACCCACAACTTCTCAATAAAGAAAAAAAAATGCACATTGTTTGTCCCTACCTTGATTCCAGCCTTTGGAATTAACCTGTTTTTTCAAATATGTCTTGTGACCCTGCACCTGAAGACTGAAGCCTAAAGACCAAGAGGGTAAAGAGGCTTTCATGCAACAGTCTGAGATTGGCATAACATCATCCTTGCAGTTATTCCAGTACTGACTTTATTGCCACCCAGTTATTACACTTGAACTGCTTCTGCTTTATGTTGCTGATCTTGAACTGCTTCTGCTTTATGTTGCTGATTTTGAACCCTTGTCTTCATAACTTTCCTAATACTTCTAACATATTTTTGCTTTATTCTTTACAGTTCGTCCTGGGAGAGATAATGTCTTTACTCAAAACCTAGACTCACTTTGTAAAGAAGGTGAAAAGGCAGCCACTCAACGGGAGAAAATATTTGGAACCTACATATCCAATGAGGATTTGATTTCCATTCTTTATAAAGAGATCATACAACTCAACAATAAAAGAACAATCAATCTAATTTAAAAATGGGCAAAAGTCTTAAATAGACATTTCTACAAGAAATACAAATGGCCAAAAAGTACACGAAAAAAAATGTTCATTATCACTAGCTATTAGGGGAATGCAAATCATAACGACAATGTGCTATCATCTCATACAGCAAAGAATGGCCAATACTAAAAAAACAAAACAAAAACAAAAAACCAGAAAACAATTAGTGCTGGAGAGAATGTAGAGAAATAGGAACACTCCTTCACTGCTGATGGGAATGTAAAATGTTGCAGCCTCTGTGGAAGACAATTTGGCAGTTCCTCAAGAAGCTAAATATAGAGCTGCCATATGATCCAGCAATTCTTCTACTAGGAATATATCCAGAAGAACTGAAAACTGTGATGTGAACAGACATTTGCACACTGATATTGATAGAGGTGTTATTCACAATTGCCAAAGATAGAAACAACCAAAGTGTTCATCAACCAATGAATGGATAAACAAAATGTCATATATATATATGATGGAATACTATGCTGCAGTAAGAAGAAATGAAATTGGGACACATATGAAAACATCGTTGAACCTTGAAGACTTTAGGTTAAGTGAGGTAAGACAGACACAAAAGTACAGATATTGGATTTTCTTACAAATATGAACTAAATACGAAAAATAAACACATGGAGTTAAAATTTAGAGCACAGATTATTAGGAGATAAGAGGAGGGCTGAGAAGGTGTTCTGATGCTTAATGTATATAGAATTTTTAATAAGGTTGATTGTATATATGTGGAAATGGATAGAGTTGTTGGTTTCACATTATAGTGAATAGAACTAATGCAGCTGTTTTATAAATGGGATTGCGGCTGAAAAGGGTAGTCTAGGAATGTTAATGTCAATTGAAAGAAAGCTATAGAATAATCTAGGGATTGAATAACATGGTGAACCCAGAGAAGAATTGGAATTATGGTTAATAGAACAAATACAAGAATGTTCTTCTATGAGCTAGAACAAATGTACATCACTATTGCAAGGTAAGAATGTGGAGAAACATGTGGAGAAACATGGGAAAATACAATTAATATTAACAGCAATACTGTAATATTCTTACATCAATGCCAAAGATGTACTGTGTTAATAATAGGGGTATGGGAAAAATATACCAAATGTACGCTGTAGACCATAGTTAGTGGTAATAGTCTGATGATATTATCTCATAATCTTTAATAAACATTCCACAATGATATAGTGTGTTGGTGGAGGGTGTTGTAGGGGAATTCCACACATATGCATGACTGTTTTGTAAGTTCACAACCTCTCTAATAAAAATACATTTAAAAGAAAAGGCAGTGTTTGTTAGAGGCCTTTGTTAGCAGCAGCCACGTTTTTAGGTGAGATCCCACCCTTGTCCTTTGACCTCAACCCAACCCTTCCTTCCCTACCCTTTTGTTTTCTCTGGTTTTGGCCATGACTTTTCAACCACCATTTTGCCTGAAGAGGTTCCTTCCTGTCCACGTTCCTGCATTAGCCACCTGGCAAGTCCCTGACTTGATGCCAGCCTTCTTTAATGGCCTAGTTCTTCTTGTCCTGAACACAGATTAGCCAGCCTCAATATCCAAGGACCCAACCCACCCAACAGCTTTTTTCCTAAAAACTCTCCCATCAGCACCCCAAGCCCCACCAAAGGAATACAAGAGCCCAAGCTAAACCTGTCTTCTTAGTTTATCTCCCCCACCTTGAAAATACTGAGCGAAGCAGCCATCACAGAGTATACAGGGCATTTCACGTAAGTACAAACTGCTCTTTTCATTTTTCATTGAATTGTTTTATAACATATTAAGTTTTGTGAGCCATCTCAAATCCTTCTTGGGAGTACACAAGGGAATAAATAGATATGAGCCCAAACACTATATTTACTGTGTCAGAATTGCCAAAAGAGACCAAATGATGTGAAAGGTAAGGGATATGTTCAAAACCTCAATACAGGGTCCTTTGAGTTTAGAGATTTTCCTTGTGTGCAACAGCAAATCTTTAAATGAGATTAGGGATTGGGAAGAGGAACACAGAATGAACTACAAAATTGGCTTTTTGGGATAAGATTAAAAAATGTGGTGAACATTTACCTTTTTAAAAAATTTTTAATATTTTGGTTGTTCACTATCCTACTCCCCTTCCTGTTTGAGGGGATTTCCTTGCCTCACTGTAATTTGTGTTGGTCAAACCCAGGGTCTTACGTCCTCTTACAGAAGTCAAAAGAGGGTCTATTCCTCCTCTTACGTCCTAGGAGAATGGGCTTTTAACCTACACTTATTCAATCAGATGTTCCTATGTAGGACTTGGAGTTTTTTGAGTATGATGCAAGGCTGGAGGGAAACACAGAAGTCAACGTCAGATCATCACAACAGTAATGGTAGTAACAGCAGGTTGGCAGTATCCACAGCACTGTCTTCAACAAGTTCTTCCTAAGACATGATCTTGACTGTGCTTGCTGTTCCTTACATCTCTGAAGCTTCTCTTGCATTTTTCCAAGCCTGACTCTTTCCCACCTTCTTGCCCCCATTCTGTGAACTCCCAAAAATTCTTCCAATAATTTACCTTCTGCTTCACTGAAAAAAAAGAAAAAAAAATACTTGCCCCATCCCTTACCGAGTGGCTTCCTCCATGCAGAGATCTTTACACACCAGTATCATGGACATGGTTTAGGCCATCAATTGCAACACTTGTATTATATTAATTTGATACTCCTGATGCCTACTTTCTCTCTGAAGTGTCAAGTCCTATCAGTTTCCATATTGGAATAACATATTCCTTTCCCTGGACTGCACCTTTTCCCAGTGCCTCAAGCTGAGTCTATTTCCCATTGGCTGCTGCTTCCAATATGGAGGTGAATTTCAAGGCATGTCCCAAAACATGTGGCCTGTGGACATAAATGGGATATTTCATTTTGGAAAAAATATTCTGTTTTACATTATTTTTTTCTCCCCTCACTTTATTTTAAAAAACAAAAACAAAAAAAAAACCTTAGCAGTCCTTAGAACATGCTTTCAAAGAGAGAATTATGGATTTCAAGTAGGATATGATAATAGATTGTATGCTCCAAAGGTCTTAGCTATAAGAGTTCATCTCCAGAATGTAGAGATCTGAGCAAAACTATGAAACCTAACCATCTCTTAGACAACAGCTTCTATAGCTGCAAAGACATTTCTGTTAGCATTTGCAATATCACAATCTTAGGTATATATGATTCCTTTGCTATATTTCTGAGTTCCTCCTGGGGGTGTCTTCTAGAATGAATTTTTATAGCCCAAGTACTTATCATTAGCTTCTCCATTTTCCTAAACATAAACATCCCCATGCCAACTTTAAGAGTTCAATATATAATATAAATGTTAAACTATATATAATTGTACTGGATTGTTGAGTTATCATTTTCAGTCTTTAGTTCATTTTGTTTGTTAAAACATTGCAAGTTCATTTTCAATACTGAAATTTCATCATAGAATCACAGCCACAGTCTATTGCTTTGTCATCGTACTACATTTCTGAACAATTTACCCAGTTTAGAAAATATTTTAATGAACATACAGGCTGTTTATTTATTTATAAATGCTGCAGCTATTATTTTTCTCATATGTTCCTGAGGATGCTGATATAATTAAGCCTCACTTAAGAGGATGTGTCAGCCACATCCATTACTTTACTATAAGAAAAAGTTGATCAATTCCTTTATGATAAAATGCTTTTGGGGGAGGGATTGAATTATTAATATTCAATGTGACCAAGTGTAAAAATACAAATTTCCATGGAGTTGGACCTGGTATCTGGACATTTAATTATTTATCTCATCAGTTTACAGCCTGGAGTCATTGACTTGTCTACTTCATCACATTTTGTACACAAAGGTGGAAAGGTAAGAGTTTTCAGGTAGTACAAGGAATTGTTATAGAGACAGGGCACAGAATTTAAAGTTAGACTGAAATTTGAATCCAAAGCCAAATAATAGCCATGTAAACGTATAGATGTTATTTAACTACCCAACCCTCCATTTGCTTCATTAATAAAAACTACTATACTACTTTTGCTTTGCAGAACATTTTAAAGGATAAAATAATTATTAAAAACATGGATTTTGAAGCTACCCTTCAATGATTTTAAGCCCAGGCTCCATTTCTTACTATGTGTGATGTTGGACAAGTAATTTAAGTCCTTTATGGCTCAGTCTCTTCATCTGTAAATTCTAGATATTAATAGTTCCTACCTCAAAGGATTTTTGTAATGGATTGAACTAGATAATATGTGTAAAATACTTGAGTCATTGTCCAAGTTGTGTGCTATAGAGAATTAGACATAACTATTACATTATTGCTTAGCTTCTGAATGTGTTCTGTACATGCAGTCTAAACGTATGACAACAAAATGATATGATGCTAAGTAAATAGCAATAAAATGATTTTATGAAGTAAACATATCCTTACCAAATTAGATAATTATATTGGCATTTTTTATGAACAGTTTATAGCAAAAGGTGGATGGTGCATTTCTAATAAAACAAAGTGACCTTCCTTAAAGGAGATTCACTAAAAAATAAATCAGAGTTTGTGTCTTTCTGGCATTTCCAAATCAAAAACTATCCTTAAAGATTTAAGTCTACAGCAATAGAATCAGGGTTCTGTGTTGTAATTTTGACAATGTTTTGATAGGCATTCTATCTCTTTCAAAATACAAAGAATTATTGTGTTTGTATTAATTTATTATTAGGTTTTATTTGAGTTCATGGCTTTTGTGATTTTCCTTAATAACTATCAAGCAATATACTGACTGAACTGCTGATCCATTATTCTATTTAACAGTCGGCAGTGTGGTCTTTGTTCCTAAATTATTTAATATTTCTCTTCATTGAAGTTGATTTAGTGCCCATTGGTACTGTAACCCAAATCTTCTTCTTGAATAATGTTTATTTCTCTTCATTATTTTCTCTGCTTCCAATTCCAGCATAATTTGTAGACTCAGAAATTTAGTTTCAATGCCATCGTCCATCATCCAACTCATTGATGCATATTACCAACATCCATGCTGCTGAAATTGATCTGTGGCCCAAGTACAAGAAAATTCAGCCTTCAAGTGATGAGAACCAGCAAGAAAGAAGCAGCAAAACAGAGAGTGTGCTCTGCTCTGAAGCAGTCACAATAGTCCTCAAAGTGCTGAAAAGGCAAGTGGGGAGGGCTGCAAGGATAAGGGGTGGGGAGGTCCACCTGGAGATGCAGGTGCATGTTTCCCATTAATTTCAGTTCAGGACTCAGCTTGAACCTGAATACAGGATTTGCTTGAAACAATCTGTGAGGCTTTTGGAAAGATAGTCCTGCAACTGAAATGACTTTCATGATAAGCAGAGATTAAGGATCAGCAATGCTCGGGATGAAATCTGGGTAGAAAATAATTAAACATGAGAGGTGTGAGGATATCTGAAGACAATATCTGCTGGGAAGGTCTATAGCTGACCAAAGTTTCAGCATCATTTTTTCTACTTCATTAATTTTGTATATAGAAGCAGTTACCTAGAATGTATCTATTAGCCTCTTACATTATATTTTTAAAAATCTATCAATCAACTTAGAAAAATCAAATAACTGGTGAAAATGACTCTAAAAAGGAGTAAATATAAAGTTATGTTAAAAACATTAATAAAATGGATAATCTTGATTTATTTAAAGATAAAGAATGGAAAAATACATCTATTTCTGAAATGCCACACTTTTTTTGTTTAAAACTAGATATCTTAAAATCAGGAACCATCAATTCAAGGAACAATTTAGATAGTGATGATAGCAAATATATAGAACTCAAACTTCACAATACACAGATCTCTTTTGGGTCAAAGAGGACCACAAAGGACAATCAAAGAAGGCTCCAAGTAAGGCTAGCAAAAAGGAGCATTTGATAAAAGGTGTTGGTCAATACCTACTGAAGGGTCAACACTTCAATTTGGAGACAACTATCACCTTTGTTGTTGTTTTATGCCTTGCAAATTTTCTTTCAACCTTTCTTCATCTTCCATAGCAGGACTGTTAATTTCCCTACTTATATTCTATTCCTGTCCATGTGATAAGACCAGCCATACTTATTCCCAATGTTCAGTTTTAACACTTATTTTTTCTGGTTAATCCTTAGATTAATCTGTTGCTTATTTGCCAAGATATTGATTTTCAAACTTGGTCCAGCAGAGTTGGGATGCTGATGAGTCCACAGAGAAGTTCTAGGGAAGCTGCAAAGTTTACAACTATCTAGATATAGATATAGATATAGATATAGATATAGATATAAATATAGATATAGATATAGATATAAATGTATATATATGAGTTTAAAAATTTTAAAGGAAATGAACATAAATGCAAATATTCTACATACCAAATTTTAACATGCTGGAATCCATCATTTACTAGCTTTTTAAATTATCTGTTGAGTTTGGGTTTGTGCAGAATTTGTGATATACTTTCCCAATGTATAATGTATAATGTATAAAGTGTAAATTTATCATTGATTAAGAAGACTGATGATTTACTTTGGTCTTTGTTTTATTTCTGACTTGTGCATGTCTGTACAATTTTTGGCTTAAATGCAAGGTGAGGTTCATTGGTATCTTTTTAACACAAGCTCTCAATTTGGCATACTTGTATCATACAATAGAACACATTGTATCATAACAAAAGCACATTATAGGAGTTTTATTTTCATTTTGTTTGGGATATTTCTTCTCTTACTTTTGTATTTGGGAAAAATGCATTCCATGATAGATATTACTAGGCATTCAACTTTGAAACAAATTTTATTTACTGTTGCTCCCCTTTAAAGCTTCTCAATCATTTAATTGAATAATATCCTGAGACTGCAAGCAAACTGTTCTTTTTAGGTCTGTTACCATTTACAATTACGTTTTAATGTAAATAGGAATTGAAATCCTTGTATAGGCAAAATAAAATTAAATAATCAACTGAATACTGAAATTGATATAAGGCTGCAATCACCAATTAAGTTTTTAAAATAAAACCACAGACCCAAAACTTATAAAGAAGACTTTGTTATTCATGACAACTACATTGTAGGAAAGGAGGGAGGTGCCCACAAGCTGAGTCTGGAAACTACTGTACCTCAGTTCCTAATACATCAAATTCCAGGGTTTTTTTTTTTTATAGTGAAGTGTACAACAAGGCCTCCTCGAAGGTTTGTTTGTGGACAGCTATGGCGATCATCACTTGTGACTAAGGTAGGAAAGAGGAGACACTGCAATGTTTGTTTACAAGGGATGAGAAGGGTGGACCTTACCATAAGTTAGAAAAGAAGGAGTTGGAAAGGGGTACTGATATGATATATTTTAAAAGACGTGAGATATATATTTGAAAAGGAATAAAATCAACATTAGAAAATAAAAGAGTCACAGTATTTCTTCAGAAGAAAAGAAGGGAGCATGGCAATTGAGGACCTCTAAGGTGTCATGATGTAGGTTCAACAAAGTAAAATCTTTGCAAAGATTTTGAAGGTTTAGAATATGTAGCCTGAAGCACCTACAATTGTATCTGCAATTCAATAAATATTAGTCTTGTTTTCTTCTCCTTCTTCTGTCCTCCTAAATGTATTTGACAGTACAGCAGAGTGTTTGTAACTTCCTTTAATAAAAGCTACCTGTATGGAAAAACACATGAAAAAAATGTTCAACATCACTAGCGATTAGGGAAATGCAAATCAACACTCCAATGAGATATGATTTCACATCTATTAGACTGTCCAGTATTAAAAAGTTGAAAAACTGTAAAGTTGGAGAGGATATGGAGAGATAGGATCACTGATTCAATGTTAGTAGGAACGTACAACCACTGTGGAGGACTGTTTGACAGTTCCCAAGGAAGTTGAATATAGACTTGCCATGTGACCTGGCAATAACATTACTAGGTATATACCCAGAACAACTAAGAGCAGTGACATGAACAGACATTGGCACACCAATGGTAATAGTGGCATTATTCACAATTGCCAAAAGATGGAAACAACCCAAGTGTCCATCAACCGATGAATGATCAACAAATTGTGGTGTATACACATGATGGAATATTATGCAACAGTAAGAAGAAATGAAGTTGTGAAACATATGACAACATGGATAAACCTGGAGGACATTAGTCTGAGTGAAACAAGCAGGAAACAAAAGGACAAATACTGTATGATTGTGCTATTATGAACTAAATATATTATGTAAACTC
>PVKH010024261.1:0-13663 GCA_004027955.1 Chaetophractus vellerosus
GGCTGCCTGGCTTCCGCGGTGGTTCGCAGGCGGCAGCTCCGCTTTTTCATGGGTGACTTTGCCATGCTCATGGGGGCTCCGCCCTGCTGCCCACGGCGGCTTGCCTTTCTCAAGGCCGTCCGCCCGCTCAGAGAGGTCCCCGGGAACCGAACCCGGGGCCTCCCATGTGGTACCCCAGCGCGCTCTTTATCCACTGAGCTATCTAGCCGGGCCCCAAGACACAACTTCTGTCCACAAGGTCATAGGACAAGAAACTATTAAAATTGTAAACCTCACAGGAAGGTTAAAACTATAGCAGTGAAAATAGACTTTTCATAAGAAGCTAAGGAAACATCACTCCCATCCTTAAAAAAAGAAAAAGCTAGAAAAACTGAAACCAGACCCATCAGAGTACTGAGTGTGCAGGGTCAAACTGCTACCCCCAAATCTGGAGAAACAGGCACATCCAGGGTGCCATAGCTGAAATGTGCTTTCAAAGAGCAGAGGCCACTGAGTCAAAATTGTAGGAACACTTAAATGGAAATGTTGATGAATGATTGGGTCTGACTTGGACTAGTTTAAGAGCAAGAAACGTGTAGGACAACAATCAGAGATGTCTCAGACTTTCGTGGGCTTTCCTTCCAGAAATGCCACTAGATTCTCACAGTGAAAATCCTAGAAAAACTACTTTGTGCCTCTGGAAGGGGGAGGAAAAGAATAGTCATTGTGAAATATTCTCAGAATCTTCTACATAAAAAGATTTACTCTCTGGGGGAAGTATTTTGGCATTGCCAGAGCTTTATTCAACCTGGGGGAAAGGAATCACTCCCACTCCCTTTAACTTTCCTGTCTCATCTAAGGCCACAGGTGTAGGGGAGGGAAGTCATACAGTGAAAGTCACAGGCCAGAGCCCACAGGCCCACTTAAAGGATGAGATTTAGCTGGAAGAATATAGAACTCTCTCCATTCCCTATTCTTTACTATTACATCAATAGAGCTTCAATATAATATTAGTGGGTTACAGTGGAAACAGATGCAAGACACAGATTGTCTCTGACTCTGAATGCTTAAGGAAGCCCAAAGTCAAGAAAGGAGAAGAAACAAGGACACTAGAGTAATTTGAAGCTTTGGCACCAACAGCTACAGTAAACATTAAGCAAAGCCTAACTCCTAACATAAACTCTCACACTAGTGGCCTCTTTACCTCAGTTCCTATTATCTGATATAACATGTTCACTTTTCAACAAAAAAATTACAAAGCACATGAAAAGGCAAGAAAAACACAATGTGAAGAGACAAAGCAAACATCAGAACCTTACTAAGATATGAGGAAGATGTTGGAATTATCACAGGGATATTAAATATAACTATGACTATTATATTAAGGTTTTAATGAAAAAACTGGACAACCTTCAAAAAAGATGGATAAAGTAAGCAGAGAGATGGAAATTTTAAGAATGACCCAAAAGGAAATGCTAGGAATAAAAACATTGTAATATAGAGGAAAAGCAAAGATAAGTAGTACAGTGGACTTTTCATCAGATAGTATATGTGGTGGTTTGAAGCTGCATGTAGCCCAGAAAAGCATGTTCTTAAATCTAATCCACTCCTGTGGGTATAAATCCATTGTAAGTATAACATCTTGATGAGGTTAATTCAATTAAGGGAGGTCTCACCTATCTCAATAAGGATAGGTCTTAATCCTATTATTGGAGTCCTTTACAGGAGAATAAAATTCAGATAGAGAGTTAGAAAGCCATGGAAACAAGAAGCTGAAATCAACAAAACCCAAAGGAGAAGGGACAGAACAGCAGATGCTGCCATGTGCCTTGACACGTGACAGAGGAGGCAAGGATAGCTGGCAACCAGGCTTCGGGAAGAAAGCATCACCTTTATTTTGCAGCCTCAAACTGTAAGCTAATAAATTCCCATGGTTTAAGCCGAACTGTTTCATCCTATTTACTTCAGCAGCCTAGGAAACTAAAACACCATGCAAGAAGAAGAAAGTGGAGTCAAATACTTAAAGTGTTGAAAGAAAATAAATTGCCAAACTAGTGTCCTATATAAAGTGTCTATATAAATGAAAAAAAGAATGTCAGAAAAGGAATAAATGAAGGTAAAATAAAATCTTTTAATTTTTTATTCTAGATTGACATAGAAAACTAACTTAAAAAAAGTAATAACAGTAACAATGTATTGGGTGAGCTTAGCACATGAGTAAGTGAAATAAAAGAGAGCAATGACGCAAGGGATGGAAGGGAGGAATTATATTGTAGCTATTTGCATTGAATTTTATTGTTCACTGTCTTACTTTTATACTTATTTTCTTGTATCCTATATTGCCCTCTTTCTTTTATAGTTTTTATCATCTTACTGTAGTAAATCTTGAAATATTTTTTTTGGAAAAGCATAAGTATAAATCCTCTCAATACAAGTAGGTCAGAAAATGTCTTTATTTTGTTTCAAACCTGATTGGTAGTTTGGATTTTTATAGAATTATAGGTTCAAAACTATTTTTAAAATTTTAAGATTCTATTCCACTGTCTTTAGGTATCAAACAACCCAAAAGTTTGATAATAATATTGTTCTCAATCCCTTGAAGATGTTCTGTTTGCTTGTTTCCTCTCTGGAAACCTTAGGGTTTTCTTTTTCACCTTGAAGTTATAAAATATCTTCAGTATAGGTCTAAGCAGATGTCTTTTATATTTTGCTTTTTCCAGCTTAGCCCAAAGTAAGTATTTTTGTTCTGGAGAGTCAAGTCTTCCTTCATGTCAGGGAAACTGAATTATATTACTTCTTTTATGATTTCTACCCCCTCCATTCTTTCTATTTATGCTCTTCTGAAATACTAATTTATTTTATTTTTATTATTTTACTTTACTATTTATTTATTTATTTATTTATTTATTTATTTATTTATTTATTTATTTTTATTAGAGAAGTTATGAGCCTTCGAAACAATCTTGCATAATGTGCAGAATTCCCATACATCACCAATCCACAAACACCTTACTTTGCTGTGGAACATTTGTTACAAATTATGATAAAACATGATCAGATTATTAACACTAACTATGGTCCACAGCCTACACTTGGTGCATTTTTTTCCATATATCTCCTAACATTAACACCATGTATTAGTATTATACATTTGTTATAGTTCATGAGAGAACACACTCATATTTGTACTGTTAACCACAGTCCATCTTCCACCACATGGTTTACTGTGCTATACATTCCCAAGTCTTGTGCATTCTATCAAAAGTGTACATTCAGTGGCTCTCATTTTCATCATAAAGTTGTGCAATCATCAACCCAGTAAACATATGAAAGTTTCCTTAGTCCAAAAGAAATACCATACCCCCCTATTACTAACCATTAGTGTTGATATAGTACTTTATTTGACATTGATGCAAGATCATTACAATATTGATGTTAACTATCATCTATAAGTTACATTAATTGTATTTTCCCATGCATCACTATATTCTTACCACCTTATCATAGTAATGTACATTTGTTCTAGTTCATAGAAGAACATTCTTGTATATTATTAACCACAATCCTCATCCAAGTCTGGGTTCACCTAGATTATTGTCTAGCTTTTGTTCAAATGACACATCCCTAGAATACCCCTTTCAGCCACAATCCCATTAATAAGCCAGGTGTGTGAGATATACTTACTATAATGTGTTACCATCAACTCTATCCATTTCCACACTTTTACAGTCAAGTTAATTGAAAATTCTACATACATTAAGCATAACTACTCCTTCTCAGAATTTATACTATCTCCTAGCCGGTAGTCTAGGTTTTAAATCCATGTGTTTATTCTTTTATATTTAGTTCATTTTAAGGAGACCATGCAATATTTGTCCTTTTGTGCCTGGCTTATTTCACTTAGCATAATGTCCTCAAAGTTCACCCATGTTATCATCCCAATTTCATCACTTCTTACAGCAACATAGTATTCCATCATATGTATATACCAAATTTTGTTTATCCATTCAGTGGCTGTTGGACACTTGAGCTGATTCCATCTTTTGGCAATTGTGAATAATGTCGCTTTGAACATCAGTGTGCAAATGTCTGTTTGCATCATTGTTTTCAGTTCTTCTGGATGTATTCCTAGTGGAGGGATTGTCGAATTATATGGCAAGTGGTTCTATATTTAGCTTTCTGAGGAACCACCAAACTGTCTTCCACTGAGCCTGTACCATTCTACATTCCCACCAATAGTGAAGGAGTGTTCCTATTTCTCCACATCCTCTCCAGCACTTGTAGTTTTCTGATTTTTAATAATAGCCATTCTATGCGATGTGAGATGATATCTCATTGTAGTTTTGATTGGCATTTCCCTAATAGCTAGTGGTATTGAACATTTTAAAAATATACTTTTTATTTTTTAAGAAAACTTAGATTACATAAATGTTACAGAAAAAATATAGGGGGTTCCATATGCCCCACTCCCTGGCCCTCCCACATTTTCCCACATCAGTAACATCCTTCATTAGTGTGGTACATTTGTCACAGTTGATGAACACATCTTGGAGTATTGCCACTAAGTGGAGATTATAGTTTACATTGTAGTTTACATTCTCTCTTGCACATTTTTGCAAGTTATTACAAGATCTACAATGGCCTGTATCTGTTATTGCAATGTCATCCAAGATAATTCCCAAGTCCCAGAAATGCCCCCAAATTACATCTATGTTTCCTTCTCCCTTTGGTCAGAACCTACAGTGGCCACTGCCTCCACATCCACGATAAAAGTTCTTCCATTCCTATGATCACAACAAGTCTACAGTAAAACAACTGTAAGTCTACTGTAGTCCATTGTCCATTCCCCAATTCTGAGAATTCTGTGATGGAGGTGCCCACTCCACCTCTAATTGAGAGGAGGCTTAGATCCCATGGGGCAAGTGGATGGGACTTTCTTGCAGTTGCAGACTCTCTCTGTTCCTTGAGATGGTCATTGTAAGCCATCATCTCCTTGTTAGGTGTACTGGGTGAGTCCAATGAACTGGAGACTAGGTATCGCAAGCCTGTTGAGATTCAGGGCCCAATTGGAACATGGACAGCCCAAAGATTTAAGTCTCTTGCACATACAATTGTCAATTCTAGTATTAACTATAGGTTCAAATAGAGGGGAAGCAGAGACATGTGTAGGGAAAACACAATTTGAGTCCAACTCTATCACACTGGGGAGCATAAATTCCAAAGTAGGGCCCAGTGGAATAGTGCCAAACTCCTGAGCTGCCTGCCCTGCCTATAGTGTCTGGATGTCTCCAGAGCCCTCAGGAGCCCCGTTTTTTGCAGTAATATTTACTTTGGCAGTCAATGAGTTCCTGCTGAGATGTGCATAGGAGTAACCTCTAAAATGACCTCCCAACTCAGTTTGAAGTTTCTTAGCCATATAAACTCATTTGTCTTTACCCTTTCCTCCTGTTGGTCAAGGTCTTTTTCCAGTTACATTGTTAGATGGTGCTTGTAATACTCTCTCAGTGCCAGGGAGGCTTATCCCCAGAAGTCATGTCCCACACTGGAGGAAGGGTAATACATTATTTATATGCTGAATTTTGGCTTAGAGAGAGGCTACACTTGAGTAACAAGGAGGCTCTCAGGAGGTAATGCTTAGGCAACCTATAATACTAGGCTAAGTTTCTATCTAAAAAAAAAAAAGGTTCATAAGTACAGTCATCACAATCAAGGGCCTGTCAATGGTCCATCCTCCTTCAATAAACATTGCCCCTGTACTCAGGATTCTTGCTGTCCCAGTAGGGAATGTGGCCAAGCTTTCCAGGATGGGAATTCAAAATTTATTTGGTTATTGTGTGAATCTTCACCCACTGTGACAGTGCCCCATGAACACTTGAACACATTCATATGCCTTATAGGGATGCCCCAGGTGAACCTCCTCCCATGCATCTCCCATCTCTGACATCCTGCACCAGTGATCTTCCCCTGCCACAGTTATAACCCTTCTGTGTTCCAAAACTTCTTCAAAATTGAAGCCAACAAAATAACCAAATACAATTAAGAGAAAAATGGTATAATAATGGTGGTTTTAAAAACAAAAAATAAGATACAAAAATTTTTTTAAAGTTTGAAATAATAAAAAAATGAAAAATATAAAATTAAAAAAAATTTTCCCATTATGTCTTTCATCACTGTAAGATCTGTTGTCTCGTATGTACAGTGAAATTTGCTTCCATGCTTCCATTTATTCACCCAGTGTCTTATTTTTTTCATTTTGTCTTCAAAGAACATTTAGTTTACAGAAAAGTCACTTACAGAATATAGGTGATTCCCATATACCCAACTTCCTCTCCTTTTTCCCCTTTCCCCTATTAATAACATTTTACATGTGGATGGTTTATTTGTTTCAATTGATATACAGATATTGAAACATCGCTGCTAACCATGGTCAGTGATTTACATTGTGGTTTACATTTTGGACTGTACACTTTTATAGATTTTGATGAAGTTTGAGGTGGTCTGTAACCATCCTTGCAGGATCATGTAGAACAATTCCATCACCCCAAAAATGTCCCATGTTCCATCTATTCTATTCCTCCCTCCCTCTCCCCTCGGGACCAACAGTAACCACCAAGATTAACTCATTGGAGAACCAGATTCATAGTCACTTGCAACAACATTGAGAGCTTAACATACTGACCTGTCCTACCCTATTAGGTACTGCCTATGCTCTGGAGAGACTCCTGCCCCTCTATTTGAGATCATAGCAGTAAGCCAGTAACCCTCCCCTGCCATATCTGCCAGAAGAACATTCCCAACATTGTAGTTTCAACCATATACCCAAAACCCCCAGAGTTAACCTGCTTCCTCCCCCAACCCTTGATCCAGTTCCATGGAGTCTAACGCACTCTCCCTACCCAACCCTTCTCACAGAACAGCACCACCCAGCCCAATCACATCACTGCACTACTGTTATGCCCATCCACTGCACAATTACACCTTATCATCGATTTTGCCCATCTGGGCATTAACTCACAACTTTCTTTTCCCTTTCTGTCTCCTGTAAACCTATATTGCAGACTCTGCTCTGGGAGCCTGCACAATTTGCTTAATTCATATCAGTGAGGTCATGTAATACTTGTCCTTCAGTGCTTGGCTTGCTTCACTCAACCTAAGGTCCTCAAGATTCATCCACGTTAATCTGTGTGTTAATATTGCATTCCTTCTTATAGCTGAGTAAAATTTCACTGCGTGTAAGTACCACAATTTGTTTATCCATTCATCTGTTGATGGGCATTTGGGTTGTTTCCCACTTTTGCAAATTGTGAATAATGTCACTATGAACATTGATGTGCATATATCAGTACATGTCCCTGCTTTCAATTCTTCTGTGTATATACCCAGCAGTGGGATTGCTGGATCATATGGCAGTTCTATAGTTAGCTTCCTGAGGAACTGCCAAACTGTCCTCCACAATGGCTGCACCATTCTCCATTCCCACCAGCAGTGGCAAAGTGTTCTGTATTAGTCAGCCAAAGAGGTGCTGATGCAAAATACCAGAAATCAGTTGGTTTTATAAAGGGTATTCATTTGGTGTAGAAGTCCACAGTTACCAGGCTATAAAGCATAAGTTACTACCCTCACCAAAATCTATTGCCATGTTTTGGAGCAAGATGGCTGCCAACATCTGCGAGAGTTCAGGTTTTCTGGGTTCCTCTCTTCACAGGGCTTGCTTGTCTCTGGGCTCAGCACCTCTGCTATCCCCACAAGGTTAGCTGTAGACTATGAGGCTATCTAGGCTTTGCCTCTCTCCATAAGCCCAGCTGTAGACTATCAGGCAAACAGCTTGTTTCTCTTCCCAGGGCCTTCTCTCTTTCCTCACTACCAAGCTCTTCTTTGTGTTCACTTCCCAGGGCTCCAGCATCAAATCTCAGCATCAGAACTTCAACATCAAAACTCCAACCAACTCCTCTGCTCTGCCATGTAGTTTTATCTCTGAGTCCTACTGACATAGCCCAATCAAAGCCCTAATTGTAACTTAATCACATCCAGAAGAACAGACCAGTTTACAAGCATAATCCATATCTATTTTTGAAAGTCATAACCATTATCAAACTGCCACAGGTTCCCATTCCTCCACATCCTCTCCAACATTTGTAGCCCTCTTTTTTTTTAATAGTGGCCAGTCTAACGGGTGTAAGATGATATTTCATTGTAGTTTTCATTTGCATATTCCTAATAGCTAGTATTGTTGAGCATATTTTCATGTGCTTTTTAGCCATTTGTATTTCTTCTTTGGATAAGTGTCTATTCAAATCACTTTCCCACTTTTTAAATGGGTTGTTTGTCTTTTTAGTTTTGAAATGTAGGAATTTTTTTATATATATGCTGGATATTAGACCCCTATGAGATATATGGTTACCAATTATTTTCTCCCATTGAGTAGGCTGCCTTTTCACTTTCTAGACAAACTCTTTTAAGGTGCAAAAGTTTTTAATTTTGAGGAGGTCCCAATTATCTATTTTTTCTTTCTTTGTTTATGCTTTGGTTGTAAAATTCATGAAACCATTCCCTAATACAAGATCCTATAGATGTTTCCCTACATTATCTTTTAGGAGCTTTATGGTCTAGACTCCTACATTTATATCTTTGAGCCATCTTGAGTTAATTTTTGTATAATGTGTGAGGTGGTATTCCTCTCTCATTCTTTTGAATGGATATCTAGTTCTCCAAGCACCATTTTTTGAAGAGACCATTCTCTCCCAGTTGAGTGGGCTTGGTGGCCTTGTTGAATGTCAGGTGACTGTATATGTGGGGATTTATATCAGAACTCTCAATTCGGTTCCACTGGTCAGTATGTCTATCCTTGTGCCAATACCACGCAGTTTTGAATACTGTAGGCTTGTAGTATGTTTTGAAGTCAGGTAGTGTGATTCTTCCTATTTCATTTTCCTTTTTCAATATATCTTTGACTATTCAGGGTCCCTTGCCCTTCCAAATAAATTTCATAGTTAGCTTTTCCAATTCAGTAAAATAAATGCTGTGGTGATTTTTATTGGAATTGTGTTAAATTTGTAAATTGGTTTGGGTAGGATAGATATCTTAATGATGATTAGTATTCCTATCCATGAAAAGGGAATATTCTTCTATTTATTTAAGTCTTCTTTGATTTCCGTTCATAGTTTTGTGCAGTTTTCTGTGAATGTCATTTATATCTTTAGTTAAATTTATTCCTAAGTATTTGATTAGTTTCGTTGCTATTGTAAATGGAATTTTTTCCTTGATTTCCTCCTCAGATTGATCTTTGTTGGTGTACAGAAATGCTACTTATTTTTTTAAATGATTTATTTATTTATTTATTTATTTGTTTCTCTCTGCCCCTCCACACCCTCCCATACCCCACCCCCAACCCCCACCCCTGTTGTTTTGCACTCACTGCCTGCTCTTTGTGTGCTCTTCTATGTCTGCTTTTCTTCTCTTTAGGCGGCACCAGGAACCAATCCTGAGACCTTCTGGAGTGAAAGAGAGGTGCTCAATCTCTTGCACCATCTCAGCTCCCTGGTCTGCTGCATCTCTTATTGTCTCTCCCCTGTGTCTCTTTTTGTTGCCCCAGGAATCGAACCCTGGACTTCCTATATGGTAGAGGGGAGCCCAATCACTTAAGCCACAACTGTTTCCTGAAATGCTACTGATTTTTGCACATTGATCTTATAACCTGCCACTTTACTGAACTCATTTATAAGTTCTAGAAGCTTTGTTGTAGCTTTCTCAGGGCTTTCTATGTGTAGAATCATACTGTCTGTAAATAGTGAAATTTCCACTTCCTCCTTTCCAATTTCCATCCAATTTTTGGATGCCTTTTATATCATTTTCTTGCCTAAGTGCTTGAGCAAGTACTTCTAACACAATGTTAAATAAGAGCAGTGAATGTGGTCATCCTTGTCTTTTCCAGATCTTAGAGGGAAAGCTTTTAGGATTTCACCATTGGGTTTTTCCTTTTCTTTTTTTTTAAAAAGATTTATTTTTTATTTATTATACATCCCCCCCCCTTTTGCTTGTTCTTGCTGTGTTCATTTTTTTCTGCATTCTTCTGCGTCTGCTTGTCTCCCCCTGCTGGGGCGACCTACCTAGTCAGCTCACCGGTGTGGTGGCCCGCCTGCTGGTGGGGGCTCGCCCTTGCTCACAGGGGCTTGCCTTTGCCCATGGGGGCTTGTCTTTTTGCCCACCCACAGGGGCTTGCCTTTGCCTGCGGCAGCGTGCCCCACCCACAGTGGCGTGCCCCACTCACATTGGCTTGCTTTCTCGAGGCAGTCTGCCCATTAGAAGAGGCCCAGGGACCGAACCTGGGGCCTCCCATGTGGTAAACCGGCACCCTACCAACTTGGCCATACAGCTGGCCCCTGTTTTTTTTCATACATACATTTTATGATGAGGAGGAAGTGTCCTATTCCTATCTTTTGCAGTATTTTTATCAGTAAAGGGTGCTGTTTTTGTTGAATGCTTTTTCTGCATCTATAGAGATGATTATGGGATTTTTTTTTTCAATCTGTTTATGTGGTGTATTGCATTGATTGATTTTCTTATGTTGAACCATCCTTGCATACCTGGGATGAAACCCACTTTCTCATGGTGCATAATTCATTTGATGTCTTGTTGAATACGATTAGAAAGTATTTTGTTGAGGATCTTAGCATCTAGGTTCATTAGAGAGAGTGGTCTATAGTTTTCCTAATAGTTTGGTATTAGGGTGATGTTGTCATCATAGAATGAGTTAGGCAATGTTCCCTCCACTTCTATTTTTTGGAAGAGTTTAATCAGAACTGGTGTTAGCTCTTTCTGGAATGTTTGGTAGAATTCACCTGTGAAGCTGTCTGGTCCTGGGCTTTTCTTAGTTGGGAAGTTTTTGATGACTAACTCTATTTTGTTACTTTTGATTGGTCTGTTGAGTTCATCAATTTCTTCTTTCATCAATGTAGGCTGCTTGTGGGTTTCTAGGAATTTGTTCATTTCCTCTAAGTTATCCATCTTTGTTGACATACAATTTTTCAAAGTATCCTCTTATGACACTCTTTATTTCTGTGGTGTCAGTGGTGATATCTCTTTCCTCATTTCTTATTTTATGTATTTGCATCTTCTCTCTTTTTTTCTTTATTAGTCTAGCCAAGGATTTGTCAATTTTATTAATCTTCCCTAATAATCAGCTTTTGGTTTTGATTATTTTTTCTAGTGCTTTCTTATTTTCAATTTCATTTAGCTCTGCTCTAATCTTTGTTATTTCCTTCTTTCTACTTGATTTGGAATTAACCTGTTCTTTTTCTAATTTCTAACTGCAGGTGTGCAGTTAGGTCTTTGATTTTAGTACATCTACTCTAGGGTTTTATTTTGTTGTTATTTTTGTGTGTGTGGTAAGGTTTCACTTTGACACTTCATTCCTCTTATTCTATTTCCTTGCTGTTGTCTATGTTCCCTTGGGAAAAAAATAGGTCCAGGGAAAAGGAAATAGATAAGAAGAGAAAAAGAACAATAGCAATAATAATAGTAAAAGGTAGAAGATGAACTGTTCAAGACCTAGGAAAATGAATAATTAACACAAGTAAGAAGTAAAGAAGAATAAGAATAAAAAGTGGGATAGAATGAAATGAGAAACAGAATAGAGAAAAATATATAGAATGAATTAAAGTGCTGGAATGATGAGGAGAGATGAAGAGAAAATTAAAAAAGAGAAAGAAATAAAGTAAAAAAAAAGAAAGAAAACAGAGAAAAAAAGGAAAGAGAGAGAGAAAGAGAAATAAGAACAAGAAAAATTGAAGGCCAAACAAAAAAAGGTGGAATTAAAGAACAACAACAGAAAACAAAAGATTGAAAGATGAAGGAGAGAAAAGAAATAGCATAGGGAGAAAAAAATGGTAAATGAAAAAAATACCAAAAAAACATGGAAACAAAGGAAGGGGAAACACAACAAACAAGAAACAAGACAGCAGCAACTAATTTTAAAAAAGGAGAAACAAACAAACAAACAGACAAACAAAAACCAAAATAAACAC
This sequence comes from Chaetophractus vellerosus, assembly GCA_004027955.1. NCBI lineage: Eukaryota > Metazoa > Chordata > Mammalia > Cingulata > Chlamyphoridae > Chaetophractus > Chaetophractus vellerosus. Next base: position 12,003 of record PVKH010024261.1, read on the forward strand.
AGAAAAGCAGCCTTCCCTCTTAGATCCCTAAGGAGCTACTAAGGCTGCCAGTGTTCTTCAATCAATCACCCTGTTGCCTGCCCTCTGCAGGTTTTGAACTGGATTTTAGTGAGTAAAATAAAGGAAATCAAAAAAGGAACCTTTAAAGAGAGAGAGAGAGAGAGAGAGAGAGAGATCTAAGAAAAGCTAATACAAAAAAGAATGTCTATTTTTTCCCTGTCATAAAATTCCAGCTGGATACCCGATAATCTGGTGGATCACTTCTCTAAGAGGAGCTGGGAATCAAACAAGGGACCTTGTATATGAAGGCAGGATTTCTTCCACTGAGCTAAAGTGTCTCCTTAGGTTAGTTAACCTTTTGCCTGAGGACATGCCCCTCCCCTCTCCCTGTCAAGTCCGGTTCCTTTCTTTTATTCAAAGGAAGCTCAGCTGGCCAAATTCACTGCAAAGAAACCACTCTCCGTCCTCCCAGACTCCTCTTCCTCCCAGGGAATCCACCCTTACACTCCATTCAGAGTAGGGAGCCAGGAGCTCCAACTAGCCTATTTGCCCTGAGGGTGGGGTATATGTGCCTCTTCCAGCCACAGGGGTGAGCTCCCCATGGTTTTCCTTTGCCTTCTTTATCTTTCCAGTACCCTCCTAGATGACTCAGAGTACCTTCCCATTCTATATATATCCAAGGCAGCTGGCAGGGAGGAAGACTTCTGCTCTCCTCTCAGTTAGATGCAATTCACCAGGAGTTTTACCCTCACTTAATACCTCAGGGGTGTGGAAGGGGAGCCCTTTCTGGCAGCCGGGAGGTTTAATAACCAACAGTTTGTTGTTTGTGTTTCTTCATCTCTCTGTCCCTCATTCTCCTGGGAGTTGTGAAGCAGTGTCCTCACCTGCTGCACCACTAAGCAGGTCCCCAAGGTAGTCTTTGAGTCTTTCTCCATTGTTTTAGTGAGAGCTTAGTCTTACCTGCCTAAACGGGTGGCCATGTTCCCACAATTCCCCCTGAACATTTTTTTATGTACTTTTTCTCCATTTGTATATCTTTGAAAAAATGTCTATGTAAGTCTTTTGCCCATTTTTAAATTGGATTACTTGCTCTTTTATTTTTGATTTGTATGATCTCTTTAAATAACATGGAAATCAAACCCTTATCAGATATGTGGTTTCCCAATTTTCTCCCATTGAGTGTGTTACGTTTTTACCTTCTTGATAAAAACCTTTGAAGCACAAGCTTTGCATTTGAGGAGGTCCCCTTTATCTATTTTCTCTTTCATTGCTCAAACTTTCTGTGTAAGGTTAAAAATACCACCACCTACCACCAGGTCTTGAAGATGTGTCTGTACATTTTCTTCTAGGAGTTTTATGGTTCTCGCTTTTATATTTAGGTCTTTGATCCATTTTGAGTTAATTTTTGTACAAGGTGTGATGTAAGAGTCATCTTCCTTTCCTTTGGATATAGATCTCTAGTTCTCCAACACCATTTGTTGAATAGACTGTTCTGCCCCAACTGAGTGGGTTTGATAGTTTTGTCAAAAATCACTTGACCATAGATAGATGTGAGGGTCTATTTCTGAAACATCAATTCGGTTCCACTGGTCAAATGTCTATCTTTATGCCAGTACCATACTGTATTTACCACTGTAGGAATTTTTATCAGGATTGCATTG
>PVKH010024263.1:0-13667 GCA_004027955.1 Chaetophractus vellerosus
TGGGGAGGATCTAATATAGGGCGTTTGGTGGCCCATGGAAGTGTTTTCCATTGCCATGCGGTGGTGGATACAGGACAGGGTGACAGGCATCAAAATTTATAAAAGTGTATGATCTAAAATGTGGACCTTGATGTGGAGCAATGACAATGTTGGGGAACTATGTTTCACTACCTGTTTGTCAGTTATGTTGGTGCTGCCATCCACATACAAAAAGGTTTTGGTATGGGGGGAATGCAGGAGGAGGTTGAGTATATTAGCTGGTCTAGTATTCTGTGTGTAACTCTGCTGTGACCCAAATCTTCTTTGTAAATTAAGTGATAAAAGGAGGGCTGCATGAGAGTGAGGAGAGGAAGGTGCCATGAAAACAGGCTGGACACCAGATACTGCACCGACAAGGCACAATTGGAAAAAAAAATTTTTATACATATATTTTATTATTTTTTCACATTTTTTATTAGCTCAATCCTTTAATAAATTCTTGTTTCCTCTTTCTATTTTTTAAAAAATTTTATAAAATTATTTTTTATGTTTAAGTTCTCCTATATTTTAACTCTTACATTTAAATATTATTATTTCATTTTCTATTCTGTGCAATTGGCTATTGTGATTGCTTCACCGGTGAAGAGGCTATGGATCACAGAAGGGTCAAAGGGGAATGGGAGAGGATCATTGGTGGGGGGGGGTGTCAAGTTTGGGGGTGCATGGGAGGAAGACCACCTGAACATACATAAAAGGCATACATAATTGTTCAAATGCTCATGGAACTTGGTCATGGGGTTAAGAATTCCTCAGTAAATGGGAGAACACTGAAACCCCAACTTGGAGAGCTATGCCATATTTTCCAGAAGAGTAGCAACATCCCCATGAGTGCAAGGGCAGTTTCTGGCAAAGGAGGATGATCCATTGATGGGCCCTAGTTATTGATGACCAGCCTTATCAGTCATTGCTGTTGAAACTGAAGTAGCCTAGTGTTAAGGGGTGCCTAAGCGTTGCCTCTGGAGAACCTCCTTGTTGCTCAAATGTGGCCTCTCTCTAAGCCAAACTCAGAATATGAAGGCATTACCTTCCTCCCAGCATGGGATATGAATCCCAGGGATGAGCTTCCCTGGCAACAATGGAGTACTAACAAATGCTAATGGGCAGTACAACTGGGAAAAGACTGGGGAAAATGGTAAGGACAAATGAGTTCATAGGGCTAAGAGACTTCAAAGTGAGTCAGGAGGTCAACCCAGAAGTAACAATTATGCAGATCCCAGTAGGACCTCCTCAGCTTCCAATATGGATATCACCCCAAACAGAGGGGCTCCTGAGGTCTTTGGAGATATCCAGGCCCTATATCAGGGCAGATAGCCCCAGAGTTTGGTGCCTTACTAGTGGGTCCTAATTTGGAATCCTTGCTCATGAGTTTGAGTCTGACCGAAATATGCCTTCACTGCACATGGTCCATCTGTCTCTTCTATTCAATCCTATATTTGATGCCAGAGTTTCAGGTGTACTTCCATAGACCGGAGACTATGGGCTGTCCACGTGACAACTGGGTCCAGAGACTCTGTGGACCCACAACTCCTACTCTACAACTCAATGGACTCATCCAGGACACCTAGTTAGGAGTTGATAATGGATGATGGCTATGCTGGGGAATGGAGAGAGCCTGCAGCTGCAGGCAGGATAATCTCTTCCATCATATCCACGGGATATAAGCCCCTCTCACTTGGTGGTTGAGGGGACATCACCATTTTAGACTCCTCGGGATTGGGGGAATAACTATGGACTAGAATGGACTTGTTGGTGTCCTGCTATAGACTTGTGATATATGCAATGGAAGAAACTGCAAAATTTTGTGGAGGCAGGGTCACTGGACACTTTGGGGGCAGGGAGAAGGAAGGGCAATTGAAATATGTTTTTTTTTCTGGGACTTGGGAATTGTCGTGGATGATGTTGCAATGGAGGATGTAGGCCAGTTTGTATCATCATGTATCATGTGGAACTGTTTGGGAGAGATGGTCCTCTACAGTCTGAACTGTGATCTATGCTTGATAGCAAAGCCCTAAAATATATCTATCACAGGCGTTATGCCACACTGATGAGGGATGTGTATGTGGGAGGTTGTGGGAGGTGTGGTGGGGTGGCATATGGGTACTCCAGGAATTTCTGTGTAACATTTATGTAATCAATGTATCCTTAAAATATATATAGATATATTTTTAAAAATAAAATAAAATGACAATGAAAAATAAAATAAAATTAAAATAAAAAATAAATAAAATAAAATAAAATGTAATGTGTTGGAAGGGGGTGTGATTCAAGCATTTGAGCATCCAGCTCCCATATGGGAGGTCCCAGGTTTGTTTCCCTGTGCCTCCTAAAGAAAACAGACAATAAGCACAAACAATGAGTAAAACAATGAGCAAACAGTAGAGGGAACAAATTCATGAGAGCCAATGTGGCTCAGTGGGTGAATGCTGGCCTCCATACAAGTACTCAGTTCAATCCTTGGTCCAGTGCCTCAAAGGATAAATAAATAAATAAAAAGTAATGGGCTATCTGTGCACTAGAATAGAACCAATTAATTTAACCCAGAAATAGAAGAAATGAAATGATAAAACTATAATAACAATTCATTAAAAGGAAATAAAATTTAATAACATTTATCAAAAGGAAAACAAGGATAAATAAGCCACAAAAAAGTTTAAAAAATACATGAAGATAAAAGAAATTTAAAACAAGTATAGGGGAAAGTACAGTGAGATATGTTTCAAACTATGTCATCATCTATATCAGAAAAGATTTGAAATCTTTGGACAGATTTTGGTTTCTGCCATGAAAGTATAAGTGGTACATGAATTCACCCATCATCTTAAACAACTCTAACACTGAACAGAATGCAGATGTAAACTGTTTTAAGGTTTTGGAAACAGACATAGCAGATCAGTATCCTTGACATAATGGAAATATATGTGATTGGACTCATATTTAACTGATTTTTCTATACTGCTTGCTGACTTGGAAATTACAGAGAACAAGCAGAGTATAAAGGTAGTTTTTATAGCTCTTGCATAGCTGAAGAGCAGAGATTGGAGTTTCCACCATCACAGAAGTTGGAAGAGAGAAAATAGGTATCAAAAGAAGATGACCCAAATATTGATACTGGGATCCTCTGTAGGGCCTCTGCTGAAGACATGGCTGTATATGTGCAGATGAAGAATCAACAAGCCAAGAGAGGTTACTAAGGGCTGAAAACAATGCATTCATACCAAAGTTCATGAAGGGCTGGGACAAATTGGATTTAAGTCCCAGGCAGTAAGATAAGACAACAAAATAAAACAAAAAGCAACAAAGCACAAAGCACAAAGCACATTCAAAATAAGAAAAATACACTGCAATGAATACCATGTCCTAAGACTGAGAACAAAAAGAAATAGGTCCACAACAGAAAACTAAAGGTAGAAAGATGAAGGAAGGAAAAGAGATAGCATTGGTAGACACAATCACTAAACCGACACCATCTTGCCTCTCTCCTGTTATAGACTTGTGATTCATGCAATGGAAGAAATAACAAAATTATGTGGAGCCAGGAGCCACTGGATGCTTTGAGGGCAGGGAGGGGGAAGGGCAGTTGTAATACGGGGGCTTTTTTGGGACTTGGGAATTGTCCTGGGTGACATTGCAATGGAGGATATAGGATATTTTTATATCATCATGTATCATGCAGAATTGTGTGGGAGAGAGGGTGGTCTACAGTCTGAACTGTGGTCCATGCTTGGTGGCAAAGCCCCAAAATGTGTATATCTATTGCAGCTGATGTGCCACACTGATGAGGGATGTATATGTGGGGGGTTGTGGGAGGTGTGGGAGGTGGGGCATATGGGTACCTCTAAAATTTCTGTGTAACATTTATGTAATCGATGTATCCTAAAAAATTGATTAAAAATTAAAAAAAAATAATAATGATAAAGTTAAAAAAAAATCCTTGCCTTGTAGAAGCCTGGTGTTGTGGATACCAGCCACCATCACAGCTGCCCAGCAACTGAAAACCAAAACAAAACAGTTTATTTGTTAAATTCAGGCCTAATTTACAAAAATGTCATACATTGTATTTTATCGGTATGTCCCTTAAGACTCTTTAAATGTATATATTCCCTTGCCTTGTCTTTTCTTTTTTCTTTGCAATTTATTTCTTGAAACAGTCAGATCATTTGTCCTATGGAGCTCTCCACAGTCTAGAATTTGCTAATTGTGTCACTATGGTGTCATTTAATGTGTTCCTTTTTGTCACTATTATTTCCTGTAAATTAGTTGATAGATTGAAAAGCTTGGTCAGACTTAATTGGAGAGACAATTTCACAGGTGATGCTGTGCATGTACCTCTCTCAGAAATATATTTTGTCTGTTTGTCTCTATTTTTGTTAACAATTATTGGTGATTGTTGCCAAGCTCGATCCTTTCATTAGGGGTTGCAAAATGATATTCTGTTGTTCCTTCTTCATTTATAAGCTGAAATACCTCTATAAAAAGAAACCCATATCAGTATTTCGTTTCTTCGAGATGCAGTTTGTATAGGATAATCAAGAAAATGTCTGTTTCTTTGTTCCCTTGATTTATCATTTTTTCAAAATAATGATTTGGATATCCAATATCCTCCAAAGTTGAAAAAAAGACATAGATCATCCTTAACAAAGAATAATAAATAGTCTGAGAAAATCAAAAGACATTGCCAGTAATTTATTGCAAGCCAGAAAAAAACCCTTATTGAAAGACAACACAGTCTAGGCTCCCTACAATGTATCATTCACAAAGTAGCATCAATTATAAAATTAAATTATCAAATATAAAAAATCAAGGAAATATGAACCATATTAATGAAAAAAAATTATAGAAACAGATTTCAAGATCAACCCAAAGTTTGAATTAGCAGCCAAGGGCTTTAAAAGTTTTGAACATATGTTTAATGACCTTAGGAAAAGATGTTTCAGTGAGGAAGTATATGAAAAAAAAACATAGCAGAAAATATGCTGACTAAAATAAAAATGAACTAAATAATAATTTTAGAAAGGAAAAATGAAATATATGCCAATGACAAATTTTTCAGAAGGACTCTAATGCCTATTGGAGGTTGTCAAAGAAAGAAGCAATAAATTTGAAACCAGATCAATAAATGTTAAAGAGAAAATTAGAAGCAAAACTAGAAAATTTCTTAGGTGAATGAAAATGAAGCTACAACATTCCAACACTTATGGGATTCATGAAGGCAGTGCTTTGAGAGAATTTTACAGATTTAAATGCATATATTAAGGGGCCGGCTCGATAGCCCAGTGGATAGGGCGCCGGCATACCACATGGGAGGCCCTGGGTTCGATTCCCGGGGACCTCTCCTAGCGGGCAGACCGCCTTGAGAATGGCAAGCCACCATGGGCGGGCCAGAGCCACCATGGGCCAGGCAAAAAGCTGCCACGGACAGGGCAAAGCCGCCACTGGCAGGGCAGTTCGCCCGCGAATGGAGCGCAGCCAGCCACCCGCGAGCTGAAGTAAGAGCCGGCAGTGAATAGAAGCAGAAGCCGCCCACAAGTGGGGAAAAGCCGCGCCTGCGCAGTGACCAAGTCTCGGCGCGTCCCCGCAACAGGGGGAAGGGGAGATATGTAATAAAATAAATAAATCTTTAAAAAAATGCATATATTAAAATAGAAGAAAGACTTCAAATCAGAGACCTAACCTTAAAACTTAAGGAACTAAAAAAAAGGAAGAGGAAAGTAAACCCAAAGCAAGCTGAAAAAATGAAACAAGAAAAATTACAGCAGAAAAAAATGAAATAGGAAACCATATACAATAGAGTGAATCAAAAAAACCAAGAGTTTGTTCATTGAAAGGATGAACAAAATTGACAAACATTTAGCCAGACTGACAAAGAAAAAAGAGAGAGGATACAAATTTTAAAAAATCAGAAATGAAAAGTGGTACAGTACTACCAATCCAGATGTTATTTAGACTCCAAAGAAATAGCTCTCAACAAACCAATTACTAGTAAAGAGATCATATCTGTGCCCTACAAAGTAAAGCTCAGAATCAGATGACTTTGGAATTCTACCAAACATTCCAAGGAGACATAACTCCAATTCTGCTCAAACTATTCCAAAAATTTGAAGAGGTGGGAACACACCCTAATTCATTTCACAAGGCAAAAACCACCCTCATACCGAAGCTAGATAAAGATATTGCAAGAAACGAAACCTACAGACCAATTTTCTTATGAATATAGATGCAAAAATCCTCAAGAAAAAAATGCTAACAAAGAGACTCCAACAGCATATTTAAATAATTAGATGGCAGAATCAGGTTTGATATATCCCTGGTATCCAACATTAGCTCAACATAATAAAATCAATTAAAGTAATATGCAAAATTAACACAATGAAGGATAATAGACACATAATCATCTCAATTGATGGAGAAAAGGCATTTGACAAAATCCCACATCCCTTCATGTTAAGAACATGTAGAACACTAGGAATAGAAGGATACTTCCTCAACATGATAAAGAGCATATATGCAAAGCTCACAGCTAACATCTTACTTAATGGTGAAATTCTGAAACCTTTTCCTGTAAGATCAGGAACAAGACAAAGATGGCCATTGTCACCACTGTATTCAACATTATGCTGAAATTTCTTGCCACAGCAATTAGGCAAGACAATAAATAAGTTATCCAAATTGTAAAGGAAGAAGTAAAATGTTCCCTATTTGCAAATAATATAATCCTATATGCAAGCGACCTTAAAGAAATCCACAATAAACTTCCAGAGCAAATAAAGGAATTCAGGAAATTGGTGGAACACATGATCAACACACAAAAATCATTAGTATTTCTATACAAAGGCAATGAACAGTTAGAAGTAGAAATCAAGAAAATAATTTCATAAACAATAACAATTAAAGAATTAAATATCTACAAATAAATTTAACAAAGGATGTAAAAGAACACTAAATATCGTTAAAATGTCAATTCTATCCAATGAAATTTATAGATTCTACACAAACTCAATCAAACTTCCAAAAGCCATTTTTGCAGAAATAAAAGAGCCAATCATCAAATTATATGGAAGGATAAGGGACCCTGAATAGCTAAATCCATCCTGAAAAGGAAGAATGAATTTAGAAGACACACTTCCCAATATTAAAACTTATTACAAAGTCACAGTAATCCAAACTACATGATACTGGCTACTGACCCAAAGAGAAAATATAGACCAACAGAATAGAATTGAGAGCTCAGGAATCAAAGTTGACATTTACTGCCAACTGATTTTGAATATGGGGACAAAGACCACTCAATTGGGAAAGAGTAGTGCCTTCAAAAAATGGTGTTGGGAGAGCTGGATCTCTATTGGCAAAAAAACTACAGGAAGAACGCTTTCTAACACTATACTAAAAGAACAACTCAAAATGGATCAAAGAACTAAATATAAAAGAACTATCAAAATTCTGGAAGAAAATGTAGGGAAGCATCTTAAAGACTTTGTGTTAAGCAATGCTTTCTTAGACTTTAAACCCAAAGCAAAAGTGACAAAATTAAAAAAAAAAAAGATAAATGGAAACTCATCAACATTAAAAACTTTTGTGCTCCAAAATACTTTATCATTAAAGTAATAGGACAACCTACACAACGGATGAAAATATTTGAAAATCACATATCTGTTAAAGGTTTAATATCCAGAATATATATAGAAATCCTTCAATTTAACAAAAAGAAAAAGCAATTATAAATGGGCAAAAGAGTTGAAAAGACATTTCACCAAAGAATATATACAAAAAGCAACTGAAAATATGTTTAATATCACTAGCCATCAGTGAAGTGCAAATCAAGACCACAATGAGATACTATTTCACACCCATTAGAATGGCTGTCAATAAGAAAAAAAAAAGGAAAATAACATTTTGGAGAGGATGTGGAGAAATCAGAACAGGTATTCATTGTGTTGTAAAATGGTACAGCTGTTGTGTGAGAGAGTTTGGCAATACCTCAGAAAACTAAGTATAAAACTACCATGTAGATTGGCAATCCCACTTCTGGGTTTATACCCAAAGGAACTGAAAGCAGTGACACAAACAGGTATCTACACAATGATGTTCATAGTGGCATTATTCAAAATTAACAAGAGATGGAGGCAACACAAGTGCCCATCAACTGATCAATGGATAAATAAAATGCATTATATACACACAAGAAATTAAATATTAATCAGTCATAAAAAGGAATGAAGTACTGAAATATGTGGCTACATGGATGAACCTCGAAGACAGAGAAGGTCAAATATTTAATGTTCTCACTGATATAGAACAATTAGAATAAGCAAACTCATAAAGTTACTCTAGAATAAAGGTTACCAGGGAACAGGTTGGAATAAGGAATGGGAGGTTAAGACTTAAAATGTAAAACATTACCATATGGAATGATAGAAACATTTTGGTGATGGATGGTGATGATGGTAGCACAATATTATGAACACAGTTAACAGCACTGAAATATATATCTGAATGTGTTCAAAAGAAGAACCGTTATGTTGTATATATGATAAGAGAATAGATTTTTTAAAAAGTATCCCTGGGCCTACAGTAGGCAAACAGTAAACCTTGAATAAATCCTGGATTTAGTTTACAGTATAATTTAAAAAGTGTGCTATCATCAATAGTAGCAAATGTTTGACACCAATGCAAGTTGGAGGGGTGGTATATGGGACTCCTGTATTTTATGCATGATTTTTCTGTTAAACCACAAATTTTCAATAAAGAAACAATAAAACATGGATAACATCCTCCATTTTCATCCATGTATAGTATTCCATTGTGTGTATACTCCACAATTTTTTTATCCATTCATCAGTTGATGGACATCTGGGTTGTTTCCAACTTTGGGCTATCTTGAATAATGCTGCTATGAACATTAGTGTGCAGTTGGCTATTTGTGTCACTGATTTCAGTACTTCTGGGTATATACCTAACAATGGTATTGCTGGGTGCCAAAGCAAGTCTGTATTCAACTTCCTTAGGAACTTCCAAACAGTCTTCTACAGAGGCTGTACCATTCTACATTCCCACCAAAAATGAGGAAGTGTTCCTACCGCTTCACATCCTCCCCAACATTTACAGGTTCTCGACTTTTTAATAGTGGCCAGTCTAATAGGTGTGAAAAGATATCTCATTGTAGTTTTGATTTGTATTTTCCTAATTGCTAGTGATGTTGAACAGTTTTTCATGTGTTTCTTAGCCATCTGTATTTCTCCTTTGGACAGATGTCTGTTCAAGTCTTTTGCCTATTTTTTCATTGGATAGTTTGTCATTTTATTGTTGAGTTGTATAATCTCCTTATATATCAGGATATTGAACATTTATTAGACATGTGATTGACAAATATTTTCTCCCATTGAGTCAGCTACATTTTTCAACCCTTTGTCAAAGTCCTTTGAGTTGCAAAAGTGTTGAATTTTGCGGAGGTCCCATTTTTCTATTTTTTTTGTTGTTGTTGCTTGGGCTTTTGGTGTAAGTTTCAAGAAACTATCATCTACCACAAGATCTTGAAGATGTTTTCATACATTTTCTTCTAGAAATTTTATGGGTGTTGTTTTTATATTTAGATCCTTGATCGATTTTTAGTCAATTTTTGTATAAGGAGTGAAATAGGGGTCTTCTTTCTTTTTCTTTGAATATGGCTATCCATTTCTCCCAGCACCACATGTTGAAGAGAGTACTCTGGTCCTGCTGGGTTGATTTAACATCCTTGTCAAAAATCAGTTGACTGGGAGCAGATTTGGATCAAGTCATTGAGCTCCTGCCTCCCACATGGGAGGTCCCGGGTTCATTTCCTGGTGCCTACTGACAAAAGCAAACACAATGCAAACCAAATGAACAAACCAACTCAGGGAAGCCAATGTGGCTTAGTGGTTAAGCACCAGTTTCCCACATACAATGTCCCAGTTTCAATCCCCAGTCCCAGTACCTCAAAATAACAACAAAACAAAACAAAATAACTTGACTGTAGATGTGAGGGTCAATGTTGGAATTCTCCATTTGTTCCATTGGTCTATCTATTTGTCCTTATGTGAGCACCATGTTCTTTTTACCACTGTAGCTAAGTAATGTGCTTTAAAGTCAGGAAGTGAGAGCCCTCCACCTTTGTTCTTTTTTAAGACATTTTTGGCTGTTCAAGGTCCCTTACCCTTCCAAATAAATTTTATTTTGGGCTTTTCAATTTCTGCAAAAAAGGATGGATGAACATGAAGGACATTATGTTGAGCAAAGCAAGCCAGACACAAAAGGACAAATACTGTATGATCAATCTGTTATGAACTAAATATATAATGTGAAATATAAATATATTATGTGAAATATGAATATGGGTGAAATTGCATATATATACCAATTTTTATTTGAAGCTGAACAAATGAAAGTTAATACTAAAAAATGTTAATATTAGACCAAAAAACACAACATTATACTAAGAGAAGGAGACCCGACATAGATTACTACATATTGTATAATTCCATTTATTTAAAATGTAAATAGAAACCGATTTATGAAGATGAAATTAGATTAGTGGTTATGTAGGGATGGGGAAGGAATTCTAAGAGGTGTGGAGTCTAACATTTTGGAGTAATGAAATTATTCTAAAATTACTGATATGATGAACATACAACATTTTGATTATAATAAAAGCCATTGATTATACACTTTGCATAGATCATATGGTATGTGAATATACCTCAATATAACTGTTTACTGAACAAATACATAATTGTGAAAGAATAGCCAGAAATATCAGCTATGTACAGCAGAGGAAACAGTGAGATTGAGAGGTGAAGAATTATTTTTGTTTGTCTATTCATTATTATTATTTAAAAAATGAATATGCTCTAATAATGATTGAAGTCATGAATGCACAACAGTGTAATTATACCAGAAATCACTGATTGTACACTTTAAATGAATTGTATGCTCTATTTATATGTATCAATAAAATTGTTTTGTTAAAAAAAGTAAATAAATAAGAGGATAAGAAAATATACTTGTAAATATGTGTATATAAATAAACCTGCTAAAAGTAAGCTATTAGAAAAATTAGACCTGTGTATTCCAGGATTATGCAGGATGGTATAAAATAAAAATAGAGCCAATTTTTCCAAAAAGTATAAAATTTATTATCAACACAGTTTCAAATCATGTGGAAAATAGAGAGACTTACAAGAAGTAATAGATTTATTTTAAATAATTACATTAATATAATTGTCAGAGACAAGGTTCAAATTTTGTTGAAATGTAGGACCAAGAAGACATGGTCCCTTTCTGCTTCTCATTTCTCATGTTCAGGCTTTTTTTTTTTTTAAAGATTTATTTATTTTATTACATATCTCCCTTTCCTCCCCACTGCGGCGATGCGCCGAGAATGGTCACTGCGCAGGCGTGGCTTTCCCCGCTTGTGGGTGGCTTCTGCTTCCATTCATGGCCAGCTTTCAGTTCGCGGGTGGCTGGCTGTGCTCCATTCGCGGGCGACCTGCCCTGCCCGTGACAGCTTTTGCCCTGTCTGTGGCAGCTTTTTGCCCTGCCCACGGCGGCTCTGGCCCGCCCATGGTGGCTTGCCATTCTCAAGGCAGTCTGCCCGCTAGGAGAGGTCCCTGGGAACTGAACCTGGGGCCTCCCATGTGGTATGCTGGTGCCCTATCCACTGGGCTATCCAGCCGGCCCTCAGGCTTTTCTTTACCATTAGAGATGTTATGTTGGAATCCCAACAATAAAGATTTAGTAAAATGATTAATTATAAACAGCTTGTAAAATATTCTTAATTTGGCTATTACTTATATTATTTGAAAGAACACTTAATGACTTAAAAAATTGATCTCAATGCTGGAATGATTAACCCCCCCTCCCCAAGGTGATTTTGCAAGGTGTAAACAGACCCTATTGAGGTGACATGGATATAGGACATTTGAACAATCAGGTCTCCTATGTGAAATAAATTAGTGATGCTTTTTAATTTCCAGATAAGGTGTCTTCAGAATCACTGAATTTTTCATGAAAGGAAGAATTGTACACTCAAAATTTTATCAAATACCTAATACATAATTTTTAATTCCTTGATCTATACAATGAAATTCTCTCCTAAAATTCTGTATTTAAAAGGTATTTCTTGTATGAATTGCTTCTAAATCTACATGGAAATTGATTTTATTATCATTAATTAATGAAAAATTCACAAGACTGTATTTCACTTGGCTGTACATAGAGGATGTAAGCTTTTGGCCACTAATATAATTATAAAATCTTTACTCATCTTAACACTGATTTTTATATTCTCCTATCATGCTTCTTTCAATATAATAAAAGCCAACACACTAAAATGATAAAAACCAATTGCACAATCATTTTTGTGGCTAAATACAATATTACCTCTGCTATGTCAATGATTTAGCTATACTCCCAAACCTGTCTGGAGAAACTCCACCATGTTTTCCTTGTGATGCCTCAAAATCATACATTCATCATCTGCTGCACACTCCTAGCAATAAGTTATGCTGCACCAGGCAATGCAAAGTATATGAAACTGGGTTTTACAAAAGTCTATTATAACAAATGTCAAGGTGTATACGAATATTCTACAATAAAATCAGGATATTACTGAAAATTCAGAGTGATAAAATAATATAAAAACATAAGTAGAATTATAAATGAGCTTTATATGAACAAAGGAAAATCTTGGGAAAATATATCTAAAGAATAACATTTATAAGAGATTTTCATTTTCTTCTTTGAATTTGTTGTATAATACCATTTGCATAACGAACAATGCTTACTCCTTTGTGTCACACATTTAAACATGAAAATCTTTCATTAGGAAAAATGTGCTATTCTATCAAGCTAATTATCAATATGGCCTTTCAGCCACCAAGTGATAAAGTATTTCTCTAGAAATATTTCGTCTTTTACCCAGACATAAATTAAATCATTACAAAACAATGCCAAAAATATGCTGCTCAAAGTTATGTGGCTTCTAAGAGGAACACAACTCTCTGTTATTAACCTAACATGGATGCATCAGACATTGAACTTCTCTACTTGGCATTAGGCCAAGCAATCTTCCTGGGAAGTTGGTCCCAGAGATGACTAAATGCTGTGTTATCAGCAATCCCCAATATAAAATATACCCTGGCAAGAAAAGGATGAAAAGCAAGGGATAAACTGCTCTGCTTGAGTTCACAGTAGCTCCTGGTATACCTGGGAGACATAATTTCCGGGTGAACTCTCTATTTGCCTAGGTTCTGAACACAATTTTTAGGTTGATTTATTTTACCTCAAAAAAATACTTGCATGGTAAGTTAAACCAAAATTTATCTTAAAAGAAACAAATATTATTTCACAGAATTTTCAGGTTTCTGTGTGTTATACGTATTTCATTTGTGAGAAACACTTGAGGTTAACAAACCTCTAGACAGCAAGTCTTTCACCAACTTAGATTCATGGTAAGTATTAATCTCAAAGTTAGAGAGTTTTGGTTTATCTTGAAAAAGAGGACTATTATTAGAAGAGTTAGCAAAAATCTATATATATAATACAGCTCTTACATAAGTTATGTCAGGATCTGTAGAAATGAAAATATAGAATTGATGGAAACAGAGTCATCAAAC
>PVKH010024264.1:0-13666 GCA_004027955.1 Chaetophractus vellerosus
GTATGCTTGATTAGTCCAGGCCTAGCAACAGGGATGCTGATCTGAAGTCTGCCACTGTGGTCCTACCCCTAGACAGCTCCTGTACACCATCCCTTAAAGGGCCTGGCTGGCTCTGGTCTCATCCTGAATCGTTTTCTTACCCCATCCCCGCATTCCAGCTTGTTTTCAGTGCTAAGGAGTGATTTGTTGTGAAGTTGCCATTCACCTTCATACATATGACCTCTCTAGATTGTATCAAAGATGGCATGTCCTACAGGTACCCACTAGGTCCCTGGGATCCCTCAGTGGCAGGGTGTGGAGATCTTCCATCCACACTGCCCTCAGCTAAGTGCCCATCTTGTATCTCTTTTTGCTGGAGCCATCACAACTTTCCACAACCCTCTGTTTTACAACTCTCTTTTACTTCTCTCTCAGAGACATCTTCTTCCACGTTCAATCTACATTTCCAATCCTCCCCTTAGCACCTGCTCTGTTGTCCCCACCTCCCAGCCTCATGCCACCTGCAGTTTTTGGTACCAACTAACACATAAAGTGGATTACTCTGTATCTCTACCCCAGGCCATTCCTCTTGGGTTCCCAAGTGGCCCCCACCAAAACTGGCTTATCTTTGGGTCCCCCTTGCAAGCTCTGGAAAATTTGTTCGTGGATCTTCCTTCCTCTTCAGAAGTAATCTGAGTGTGAAAAATCATTATGAGTAGGGGTCTGAGGATTCACACAGCCCCTCGCTGGCACAGAGCCTTGCCCTAGCAGCTCCTCAGGAGGTCTTGGGGGCCAGCAGGGAGACTCAGGCTGCAGCTTGCCTGGTATTACTAGGATAAGCAAGGCCGCATGGAGTAGACTTCACTCAATAGAGGAAGAGATTGCCTCTCCTTTATTTCTTAATTCTGGCACCAATTCCTCATGTTCTCGGGGGTGGGGTGGGGTGGGGGGGTGGGGGTGTGTGAATTTCCTCACTAGAAGAGCTTGTTAGCATGCTAGCAGGAAATTCACTGTGACTCCATCTGCAAGAAACTCCATTGTGTATCTCAGGCTTACATAAGCTTTGAACTGAAGCTTCTTTTCTTACAAAAGAAAGCTGCCTTTGTCACCCGGGCTGCATTGTTTCATTGTTTCTATTTATACATGTATTTGAACCTGGGAATTATAAATAAGATTCTGGACTAGATAAGAGAAGCAGAAGCAAAATAACTGGTATTAGGAATGTCTCATGATGTCAGGAGCAGAGCAGCACTGTTGTAGTGATAAGTAGAGCAGCAGTTAATCAATGAAATGATTACATTCCCAAGGAGAAGAACAGAGGGCAAATTTGAAGTGGAGGTGGGCAGAAAAGATGCAGGGCCTGATTTCTGTTAATTTAGTGGTTCTCAAAGTGTGGGCCGTGGACCAGCAGCTTTAGCATCACCTGGGACCTTATTGGAAATGCAAATTCTCAGGCTTGGGCCCAGCAATCTGTGTTTGAGCAAATCTTATACAGGTGATTCCGATACATGGTAAAATTTGAGAACCAGTGGGTTAAAACCTCTTCTTCTACAGGAAGAATATCCAATTCAGAACAACCAGGGTAGGAGAAAGCCAGGCTAAGGAAATCAGGGGTCATGTGTTGACTTGTGTGAATTTGTGTTCCAATTAGGAGTCACCATCCCACCCAGGTCTCCTGGCCAAAGCTGGGAAGAATGTCCAGGAATAGAGATCCGGGGACCCCTGCTGGCTCCTTTAGAATTCAAAGGAAGGCTTCAGAGCTGAGCTGCCAAAGGCTTTGTAGCCAGACTAATTAGTCTCTAGGAATTTCCCGTAAATTTGAAGGGCTGGGTTGGAAACTAGCAACCAATTGCCCTGGTGAAGGAGGAATTAAAAGGACCAACAATGCTACTGAAATACCACAAAAGCCTTCGTCCCCAAGAGGGATTGAAGGCAGTCTTGTTTCTGTGTATTAGGCTGTGAAAAGCCATTCCTTTACTCTGATGGGCACTGGGCTTAAGAGTTTCCCTTCCAGCAAGGAGCTGAGGGAAAAACAAAATGACTGCCAAAATTAAATTCCAGTTCCATGGGCCGGCCAGCCTGCCTGCTTGCCTGCTTTCCTTCCTATATATTCCTTCCTTCTTTCCTATGTTTCTTCCTTTCCTCAGAGTGGCAGAAGCTGTGGCTGTGATGGGTCATGCAGTGTTGGCCGTGGGAGACCACTTCTAGATCCAGAACCTGGAGGCTAGTGTAAGTTGGAGCCCTCTTCAAGACTGAATTCACTGTTCTCTAATGTCCCTTCCAGTTCTGACATTTTCCTGTTGAAAATTTTCTCATGGTCAGGAGCTTCATCCCAATGAGAAATGCAGATGGAGATCTAAGACCCACCATCATTTGCCCGTCATGCTAGTCTAGCATGCCCTCTGTCAGATGTCATACTTTTTGGATGGATCAACTTCTCAGGACGAATGTCAAGATCCAGTGCCCCGCATTTCTCTTTATCTCCCTGGAATCTTTCCTTCCCGCCTGCATCTGCACATCAGCAAGTGCTTCCTGAGCAATGACGTCATACTGCTCCCTAATTCTTGGGCTCCAGGACCATCCCATATTGCCAAGCATAAGAATTGTTTTCTCCTTTGTGGCTTCACCTATATAACGCACACCTCTATTTTAAGCACTATTTTACTTTATTCCACATATACATCTTCCCTCACCCAGATATGCTGTGAAGTCTTTAAAGGCAGGGACCATGTTTTATTCATGATGCTTTGTATGTAGCACGCCTTTAGGAATGAAGGATTGAAGTGCGCTGATATAAATATTTATATCAACTTAAAGAAAAGGTGAGAGTCTATATCTTCTAACCTGTCTATGGATGTTTATTTTATTTTATTTTATTTTATTTTATTTTATGAGAAGTTGTGGGTTTACAGAACAATCACGCATAAAATACAGGATTCCCATATACCACCCTATTATTAACACCTTGCAGATATTTATTTTTAATCAGAGCAATTGTCCTATCAGTGGACAATAAATATATGACTGTAGTTGTCTAACCCAGAGGAAGAAGAATGCAATAAAAGATGAAAAATAATCCAAGGGAGTTTGAATTATTATCCTAAAACAAAGTGCTTGTCCCGAGGCAATAAAAATGGACCATAAGTCACATGTAGGCAAGACTGTTTCCACATATTTGGTCATGTCTATAGTATGGATTGTAAATTCTATGTGGAGGGTGGTGTAGATAAAAATGTTTTTTTGGTCCATGTAGGTTTTGTTATTATTGACAAGTTTGCTGCATATGCATTTATAAAATCTGATTAAAGATTCCGTGTTTTCTGGGGCATCATTAATGGGGTTTGTTGGTACAGAAAAGTGAAAAAACAGGGAGAGAAATTAATATTCTTTCTCCATAACTAGAAGTTAGGGCTCCAAGTTAAAGACTGTTAATCTGTACGGTGCTAACTAGCCCATAATTTGATTGCTTATATAGTTACAGCACCTTTAAAAACTGTCTGTTGAGGATATAAGCCAAGCTAGCTGCTACATTAAGGTATACGTATTGAAAAGAGGTATTTACATGCTTACAAGGTGCTGTCAGGCCAGAGAGAGCATGTGAAAGCCTTACAGTGAATTGCTGCCTATCAAGAGCCTTTGAAAATGTTAAGTACCATGCAAGTGCCAGCAGTGCTCCTGCTAACATTGTTTTATTGTCCTACCAAATAGCTATGGCAATATCATGCCACACCCCCCTACTGAGTTTAACATATCATTTGCATTTACAGTGTAAAGTTGTTATTAAAGGCAGGATATTTTTGCAAGTGCAAATGTTCAAATGTTGTGTCTTCTGTCTTCCCTCTCTTGTAGTGGCACAGTATTTAAGAACCTGCTGCTCAACCACCTGTTCATGCTTATTACTGTGAGAACCATGTTCCTGTGAGCAGCAGGTTTCTCCCTTTAGTTATAGTGTTTGCAGAGGAATATTGCTCTAAACTCACCCAGGATGACTGGCTTCGGTAAGCGCAGAGTTGGGCACCAAGACCCCAGAAAATGTGTGTGGCACAGCTTTGCTCCATCTGGAAAGTATCAGCCTCCACAAGGCCGTGCACCTTCTCCCTCTTGATAATAAAACTCCAGGTGAAGGCACTGTCTGCGTCTCATCTTTGGGGCCTGGGGATTTCAGCATGCTCATTTTAACACCCATGTGGACAATCCCTGGAGCTTTCCTTCTCTGGACCATATCACCCCAAATATCCACTGGCTGGCTGTGATGGTTAGGCTCATCAACTTGGCCAGGCAATGATACCCAGTAGCTTGGTCGAGCAAGCACTGGCCTAATTGTTACTGTGAGGACATTTTGTGGACTTAAATCTTCAGTAAGTTGATTGCATCTATGGCTGATTACATCTGTAATCAACTAAGGAGACTGCCTTCAGCAATGAGAGATATCTCATCCAATCAGTTGAAGGCCTTAAAAGGAGAAATGATTTCAGCAGTTGGAAGAGAGAATTTTCATTTCTGCCCACCAGGTCCTCCTGGGGTAGTCATCAAGGACCTTCACTGGAGTTCCCAGCTTGCAGCCTGCCCTACATAATTTGGACTTGTGCATCCCCACACACACATGAGATGATTTTATAAAATCTCAGTATTTACAGACATCTCCTGTCGATTCTGTTCCCCTAGAGAACACTGACTAAAACACTGGCACAAACCCTTGTGCTCACAGGTTAGTTTGAAAGCATCTTGGTGAGGAAACGGAATATTTGGTGTGGTGCAGAAGATCTCCACCTAGCTGTATTCAATTACAGTAGTGGTTTCTTTTAGGTGAAGGATAGAAAAGAAAAAGGAAGGAAGGAAGGGAGGGAGGGAGGGAGGGACAGAGGGAAGAAAAAATTATTTAGGTTTCTTTGCCAATGTGATTCATTTGGGGTGACTACGGAATGCTGTTGGATGGTTTTGGTTCTATTACAATAAAAATGTTGATGAAGCTGGAATCCAGGATATGAGCTAAACAAAAATAAACCAGAATGTGTCCTACTCTTGCGATTTAATCTATGGACTCATCTTCACTGAGCTTAGAAGGGGGAAAGAATTAGAAAGGAGAGAGAGGAGGAATGGAAGGAAAAAAGCAAAGAGGATATGTATTGGAAAAGGAAAAACAGCAAGAAGAATCACCTCCAGACTGGGTTGACAGAACCACACTTAATACACAGGACTCTAATTCAAAAACAATGATTAAATACAACCAGAACCTCGGGTCTGGTACTCTTTCTGAGCAGGAAGAAAGGTCTAAATGAATCTATCTTTGTTTACAGCTCAGCCAACTTGGGCTAACACAGAGGGTTCTAGTTTATTGATGACTCCTAGGCTACTTGGGAGAAACTCAGAAGCGAGCATAGGATTTTCAGCCACCAGGATTAAGAAACTAGATTAAAGGAGGGGGAGGAGGGAGATTAAAAGCTGCTCCTGGGAAAGGAGGCAGAGAACATAACTCTGGGGTGGAAGATGACTGAAGTATAGGGATCCTCCTAAGGGAGAGAGGGTTGGGCCATTGTACAAGATTGGAATCAGACTTGGTCAGATCCGTGGGGACTTAGCATAAACTCCTTTACAAAACAAGCTTTAAATCTGAAAGTGAAAATATTGAAACTGCATTATTGATCAGAGGGAAGTACAGGGTATATAGGAGGAAGAGAAATCATTAAGGCTAGTTTATAGAAATAAAATAAGTAGAAAGAAAAATAAATGAAGTTAGTGAGTTAAGAGGTAAAGTAGATAGTTCATAGAAAGAGCTTCATGGACACTTCATGGAAAGAGCTCCTGGGCAAGAAACTTGTTTCTCCCATTGCCTTTAGCTCAAGTCAGTAAAGAACAAATTATCTGTTGCATACCTACCTCATTACTCCTCTGACTCACCAGCATTGCTGACTGGAAGAAACCTTTGACCAGGAGATGAAAGAAGCTTTCCCTTCTGGTGTACTGTGTAAGTTAACCTATAATTGGAGCAATCCAAACTGCTCTCTGCATTTTATCAGTTTATCACCACCCAGAAAGTTGGGTCCAACCAAAGAGTGGAGTGGCAATAATCCAAGGAACCAAGAGCAAGGCTGCTATATTGGAGCCAAACAATATGCAGACACAAAGGTCAGTGGCTGGGATTCAGCTTTCCAGAGTAGAAGCCCAGGCCATGCCCAAAAGGGCTGCCGTTGGGACAGGATATGGAGAACGGGCTGAAATTTCTAGGCCAAGTGGAGATTTGTTAGTGTTTAGCCTGAACCAAACATGGTGAGGGAGAAGGGGACAGTCTGCAAGGTGGAAAAAGAGTTGGGAGGACAAGTGATGGGGAGACACTGCAGGCTAGAAGAATGGCAGTGAGAGGTAGATGAGGCCAAGTGAGGCCACGGAAGATGGAATAAGGTGTTGTGAGTCAAGGGTTGTTTAGGTGGAAGAATCTCAGAAACGATAAGTTCTAGATGTAATACACATATTTTTTTAAATTTCATAGGACATTCACTTAGTGTTGAAAAGGCAAACGTGATTGTAGTGAACACCTGTTTTTTTTAAGGCTCAGAAGCATTTCCCCATTCTTCTGTTTAAGCACCTCCATTTACCTTGGGCCCTGTATTAGTCAGCCAAACAGGTGCTGATGCAAAGTCCCAGAAATCTGTTGGCTTTTATAAAGGGTATTTATTTGGGGTAAAAGCTTACAGTTACTAGGCCCTAACGAGTCCAACTCAAGGTACCACAAGAGGTATTTTCTCACCAAAGTCTGCTGCCATATGTTGAAGCAAGATGGTTGTGAATCTCAGCGAGGGTTCAGCCTTCCTCTTTCTCTTATGACTTTGTGGGCCCAGCTTCTTCAGGTTCGTTTCTTTCTGGGCCTTCTCAGCTGCTCAGGGCTCTGGTCTCTTCAGCTGCAAACTATCAGTGAACGTCTCTGCTCTCTCCTGGGTCCCAGGATCAAAACTGACAAAGTTCTCTCTTTCTTCTTCTGTATATCTCCTTCTGTGCATTTTCTCGAGTGAGTGTTCATTTATATAGCCCACCAAGGGGGTGGGGATTCAACCCTGAGTTACACCCTGCTGGTGGTTGAATCAAAGCCTTAATCGTAACATAATTTAATCAAAGACATCTCAGCTTAATCTAATACAATCAAAGGGGATCACGCCCAGAGGAACAGACCAGTTTACAAACATAATCTCTCTTATTGGAACGCATACATAATCTCAAACTGCCACAGGCCCTATGCTGGATATCTTCCATTTGCCCCTCCAGATCCACCTGCCTCCCTCCTCCACCTCCTCTAAGCCTAGAAGGCTGACCTGCATGGACTGTATCTATGAGCTCCCTTGCTCTTGGGCTTCCAGTTGGATTTGACCAATGAAATATGCTTGCAGGAACCTGGGAGAGAAGTGAGATCAGGGAATTTGTTCCTCTGGCTTCATTCTGTTTGGGGTTGACCCAGTACATCTACTTAATGCCATAGCTCTTGTCAGATGGTCCTCTCTCTACAGTTCCTCTCTCCTAACCTCCTGTAACCACTCCCTCCCCTTGCTCTTCTCCAGCTTCCCCACTGTTGCTAACCCAAGGGTACCATAATAACACCTATTGTTTTTCCTAACCCTGCCCACAACTTTTAAAATCGTCTCTTTTTGAAACTCTCTATTTACTGCCATCTATTCCCTACTGGAGCCCTGACTGATACACACCTTCCTATAGTTCAGAGGAAGCAGGCTCTACTCTCTGCTACTGGGAAGGGCAAATGGCTCAAGCTGAACAATCAGAGCATTATGTTTCCTGGTCAAAATAACAGGCTCAAGTATGGGATCCTAGCAGGGCCAATGAGTATAAATTTGGGACGCTTGTGGAAATGGTTAGGATGAGAGAATCTCTCTTTTTAACTAGATTAGCTAAGACAATTAGAATGTAAGCCTTGTGCTGTTGCCAGCCATGTTGCAACCATGAGGAGACAGAGTGCCTGAGAGGAGAACCAATAAAGAGAAAAGCAGAGCTAGAAAAGGGTGAGAGACTGAGTGCTGAACTGTAGAGAAAGGACCATCTGACAAGAGCTATGGCATGACCGTGTGTGAGTCCATGGATAAGCTGGATCTGAAGCCTGAACTCTTGGGCTACATCAGCTGATCAATCCTACCCCTTTCCTTTTTCAAAGGCTTAATCTATTTTGAATAAGATTTTTCTGTCACTTGCATCGGAAAGCGCCGACTGATAGGTATTTGGAGGAAAATCCCTGTCCTTTGGGGTAGGAGGGCAATCATACTTTGTCTGCCATGGTAGACATGGTCTCACCCTGGGGTTTCTGGGTTAGGGCCAGAATGGAAGGGCTACAGGAAGAGGTAGGGTGGCCAATAGCTGGACCTGGGAGTAGGTCAGCTTCAGTGGGAACAGCAGTGGAAACAACTTGTGGTGGCGATAGAGGTCCCAGAATCAGTAGTGGTGGCACCAGTAAGTGCTTTGGGCAGCAAGTGAAACAGAGATCCAACTAAAGGTGGCTTGAACAATAAGGGGGTAACTATTGCCACAACAGGAAGCCAGGAGTAGGCAGTTCTAAGGCTAGTTAATTCAGTGACACAATCGAATCATCAAAGACACAAGTGTCTTCCATATTCCCATGCTGACAGTCACAGAGTTGGTTTTCCTCCTCAGGCTTGTCTCCCATGGTTGCAAATGGCCACCACACCTCTGGGCACCGCATTTTTCCTTATACAACCCTTCTCAAGTCAGGAAGGACAAGATCTTTTTATCAGGGAGAAGTCCCCTCAGCCCCCAGCAGACTTTCACCTATGCTTCATTGTGCCCATTGCTTAAAACAACCATTGGCAAAGGAGAGGACATTTCCATGATTGGCTTAGATCAGGGGCAGGCAAACTACAGCCCCAGGGCCAAATCTGGCCTGTGGCCTGTTTTTGTAAATTTTATTGGAACATAACCATGCTCATTCATTTACATATTGCCTATAGCAGGTTTCGTGCTACAATAGTAGTTGCAACAGAGATCATGCATGGCCCACAAAGTGGCAAATATTTACTATCTGGCCCTTTACAGAAAAAGTTGCCAGTTCCTGCCTTAGCCTCATCAACATTTACCCCTGGGGCTACCTTCTCTGTGCTCACTTGAAGGTGAAGGAATGCCATCCAAAAAAAGAGGGGCTCTGCCAGCAAAGACAAAGGGGAAAGGAAATAGCTATAGATAATGCACTCAACTGGGCGGGGTTGGCAGTGGGAGGGCAGGATCTGCACTGGGGAGGACTGCTGCTACCCTGGAGAAGAAGCCTGGTTGGAGGACAGTTAGCCACAGCCTCAAGACAGTGGTCAGAGCTTATCCCATGCTCTGTCTGTTCAGGGGGCTACCAGGAAGAAGTAGAAGAATTAGTTGTGGCTCAGAAATGCCCCTGGGACATCACAGGGAAGGAAGGAAACTGGATGACTGCTTCCAGGTTGTGTAACATTCTCACAAAGGGGAGGACCATTCACCTCTGGTGACCACCCACCAGGAGACTGATGGGATTGGAGTTCCCAGAAGAGCAAGATGGAATAGACCTTGAGTCAAATCTCTCTGACTAATTCAAGCTCTTGATTTGTTTTTTTCCTGCTGGCTGGTGAATTTTTCTTTTATTTTAATCAACTCTTTATTTTGCTAATGTTCAAAAAAATTCCCAATACTTAAAGTTTCTTTGCACAGCATCATACCACTGGAAAAATACTTTAGCTAAAAAATAATAATTTATATTAATAAACCTTCCCTTAATTAGTATAAATAGAATGAGTGTTGATGACTTTTAGACACACAAAGAACAAAAAGGAAAGATATGGCTTGAGAAACCTGATAACCACATGGTGCATTCATTATTTCATTTACTCAAGTAGCCATCCAATATTTACCGAGTACCTACCATGCATCAGACACAACAATGGACACTGGGGAGTCAAAGAAGAAAGACAGGGTCCTGTCCTCAGGATGTTCACAGACCTAGTCTGGGAAACAAATATCAACTCCAGCCACCCTGAGGTCCCCTCTCCTTCCCATCCGGACCTGCCTTTAGATGGAGGGTTCTCCGTTCTTGACCTGATTCCAGGGAAAGACCAAGAATGGCACAGGCCAGAAGTAATTCCTGGTCCCTTGGGAGAAAATTTTTAAGGATGAGTCTTAGAGGACCCAGCTCATGTCCAGCCCAGGTCTGCCTGCCTTCAGCCAAGTGAGGTTTTTATTCTTAGAGCAGCAGATCTACTCAGGGGAGAGGCAGTCAGCAAAAACCTTCCTTGACATTATTTTTGCCCTCTTATTTCATAGGAAAAAGAGAAGAAAAAGAAAGGAGCTGGTGGGTAAAAACAACTCTGAACAACAAAAGAATCTAGGGACTGGAGTATCTCACAGTGAATTTTAATGTGCAAAGGTTCTCATGGAGTCTGACGTTTCTGGGAGGATTTCTCTCTTTCTTTATACTTTGGAAAGACGGTTTTTATTCAAAAAAAGTAAAGTGATTTTTGCTCAACTTTTTTCAAGTATAAAGGAAAGAAAAAAAATTTGTGTTTGGCAGATTTTTCCCAGTCAAAAGCATTTTTATTTGATCACTATTTTATGTATATTTAACAGCAACTCTGACATTGATTTTATGTTAAAGAGCGTACTTTCTCAGTCTGGAGATACAAGAGGGAATTATAATAGACTCCATAGCCATTATAAAAGGATTATTTCTGCATTTCACACCATGCATATTAGAAGTAGAAATGATATAATATCTATACAGATAAAAATTTCCACATTTTTGATATTAGCCCATTAATTAGTAATATTTTTTATTGGGCCCCAAGGGTGATAGCTAGGCCTAGTTCAGGATTTGTTCCCTCTGCCCTAGCAATGCTCTGTTAAGTATATTGGAGATAGCCTCTGCACACTGCCCCTTGCTGTCATTAGGACAGTATAAGAGAGAAAAATTAAGGATGTTTACCTAGGGGCTAGGTAGACACACTGCAGAATCCATAGCCAAGATGTAGAACAAGTGGATGGGATCCAATGGCTTATTCCTGAAACACCCACCTGTGAGTAAGCCTAGAACAGAATAGGATGGAGTTAACAAGGAAAGTAGCTGAAGGCAGAATGCGCCTTGAGTAAGTTTCTCTTTACACATGGAATGTCTTTGTGTTATATTCTCTTTCCTCTCAACCACCTTAGTGATATTGCTTCATCTCTAAAACTCTTTCCCACATCAAGCTTCTCTTTTGTGTCCTTTATTCTGACAAATGTGTAAATGGCTGTGACAGTTTGGGATTATTTTTTAAGTCCCAAAAAGAGATAAATTATGCTTGTAAACTAATCTCTTCCTCTGGGTATGATACCCTTTGATTGCATTAAATTCAGTTGAGGGGCCTTTGATTAGATTACCTGTTAAGATTGCTGTAGGGCTTTTTATTGGACTACATCAGTGAGGTGTGACTCAGGTTGAGTCTCTGCCTCTGTGCTGAGTCTGATATAAATGGAAGCACAGAGAAAGACTGTCTCAGACAGATACAAGAAGAGAGGGCCCTGCCATTTTTTATCCTGTCACGTGACAGAAAGGAGAGGCTCAAACAGCTGAGGCCCCAGGGAAAGATGAGCCATTTGCAAGGTAGCTTACAGCTGAACTTGGGAAGAGAATGGAATAGCCAAGTCTGATACAGGAGACCCGGAAAGAAACAAGCCCTATGCCAGGACAGAGAGGACTACAGGATTGCTTAAGCACGCAGCCCCAAGAAGCTGGACTCATGGAGCAGCTCAAGAAGAACGGGTGAGCCCATAGGGGAAGGTTAAAACCAGGGCAGAGATCAGCGGCCATCTTGCTTCATGACATGGCAACATGCCAGGAACAACAGTAGCTGCTAATTTTGGTGAGAAAGCATCTCTGATGGTGCCTTGATCTGGACTTTTCATGGCCTTGGAACTATAAGTTTTACCCCAAACAAATCCTCTTTATAAAAGCCAACATATTCCTGGTACTTTGCATTGACAGCCCTTCGGCAAACTAAAACAGTGGCCCATATCAACTTTCAGGGCTCAAACAAGAATAAATTTTAGGCAAAAGAAATGAAACTCTAACACATGGAATTTTAAGATGAGGTCTCTATCAACCTTGCCTGGAGGGGAGTTTGTGACTCCACGGTGGCAATGGGAAGGCATTTTTCCTCCTAGGGGACAGCATATTTGAAGCATGGAGATAGGAACAAGCAAAGTATAACAGCTTTTATATCCTGGGATGGAGACTGTAGCTTGGGGGAAACAAAACACCAGGATGAGATTCCAAGATGCTGGGCGAGGACATTGATGCCTACACCGGAGAGCTTTGATGTGAGAAGGATGGGAACAGCTACAGGATGCTATAAGAGGTTAGCTGCTCTCCAGCGTGTTGGAGAAACGACCCAGCTCTGTAAAAAACATCATTCTAGAACTCTTTCATCCTTTCATTTTGAGTGGAAAGAGCCTTGTTCTAGGAAGGGGTGATCTGGATTCTACATCCCATTCCACCATCTATTGGTTGAGCAAGTCTTTAACCTTTGCTAGACTGACAATAATAGTTACCTGAATGAAGGCAGAGTGTGGGTGTGAGGCTCTTCTACCTGCAAGACAAATTATTCTGTGAGGAAATTGAATTGGAATGAAAGAGTGTTATACAGGCTGTTCATAAGAAAGGCTGGAACCCTGGAAAAATAGAGGAAGGGAATGAAGTAAAATAGATATTTTCTTTTAGCATCAACTATGTACAAAATATTGTGCTAGGTACTGAAATACACTAGTGAATAAAAAGGTATGCATCCTTGTGGTAGACAGAATTATGCGACCCTTCAAAAGACATGTTCTTAATCTTAGCCCTCATTCCTGTGGGTGTGAACCCACCGCAAAGAGGACCTTTTGAAGATGAGATTGTTAGTTAGGGTGTGGCCCAACTGAATTAGGATGTACCTTAATCCACATCCCTGGAGACCTTATGAAGAGACATCAGAGAAAGGCATGGAGAGAGCCAGAAGCCGGAAGTCAGAGGAAACTGGAAGAGCAGACACAAGGAGAGAGAGATTGCCTTGCCATGTAGATGGGAGGCAGGGATGCAAGCCAAGGAACCCCAAACATTGAGGCAAGTCAGGACCAGAAAGCTGCAGGCTCTCAGTGTAACCGGATGTTGTCTAGGTCCTCGGCTAAGCTGCAGGAAATGAATTTCAGGAGCACGCCACGTTGATTAGGCCAATAATTAATTAATGTCGGGAGGGAAGAGAAATGGGAGAAAATAACAGATCATAGATCCCAGGTAGAGGGGAAGGGACTGAAGAGTGATAAAGAGGACTGATTTACAGACTACAGTTTCCTATCATGGATTATAAATGCCTAGCTTTACTTGTGTATTGATCCATGCAGGGGGACACGGCAAGAGCAAGGCGCAGAAGGCAAGAACAGGGGACCAAAGGGGAAGGGGGGAGGGAGGGAGAGAGGGGTTCAGCCTTGGCGCTTGCTTTTTAAACTATTAATTATTCTGCCCCTTTGCTAATGGCATGGGAGGAGTTCCAGCTGTTTGCTGTTTTGATTGATTACTCCACTCATCAATCCCCTGGGAGGGCCCTTGGAGAATATCCGAGGCTTCTCCTGGCTTCTGGAGGAAATCTCATTCCGAATGGCAGAATCTCTTTATTTATTTATTTTTTGTTACATATCCCCCCCTTTCTGC
>PVKH010024265.1:0-13666 GCA_004027955.1 Chaetophractus vellerosus
ATTGTACATACAGAATAATCTCACCCATCTTTAATAACAACAAGAAAAAAGGCAAATAAAAGAGCTAGTTGACAATATATTCTTTTTTGGGGGGCAGGAGGTAGGGGGCGGGTAAGGGAGGGAGGAGCTCAAAATCTATATTTTATCACTGATTTATGTGGGAGAATGGGCAGACTCATAAGATGCACCAGAATTTTCAACTGCATCCTAGTCTACACTGATCCTAAAAGTTCTAATTCCGAGGTCAAATAGTCTTTGGTGGAAGAAGCAAGCCTAAAACCCAGTCCAGTAGTCTTTTAGAATTATAAGGAGTCATATCTCTCTCAACATGTTGGTGGCTGGCTCACCTGGTGATGACCTTCTCATCCCTGGAAACAGTCAAGCAGTAAGAAGTCATCTGTCAAGTGGGCTTGGAGCAGAGTCCTGTGCGGTTCTGGTTTGGTGTCTCTGAGATTGCAGAAAATTGTCAGGCAGGGCTGCAGTTATCTGAAAGTTTGTCTAGAGATAGAAAATCTGCTTCCATGGTGGCTCACTGTCATGGTTTGGGTTGTTGGCAGGAGGCCTTAATTCTTCCTCAGGTGGGCTTCTCCATAGGCTGCTTGAGCATCATAACATGATGAGTGAGAAATTGAAGAGGGACAGAAGTGGAAGACACAATGTCTTTTATGACCTAGCCTTGAAAATCACATGCCATAATTTCTGAAATATCTTATGGATTACACAAATAAGCTTTTTTTTTTTTTCTTCTCCAGTGTGAGAGGGGACTCTACAAGGTCAGGAATACCAGGAGGAAGAGATCACTGGGGGCTTTCCTGGGAACTGGCAACCACACACATAATTTTGAATGTCTTCCTTTTGCCTGGATTGCACTTGCCTCTTAACTACCTAGCACACTCCTATTCATCCCATCTTAAATAGCACCCTATTTGTGGAGCCTTCTTTAAATCCATTAAACAGAACTAATCATTCTTTTTTCTGTTTTTCCATAGCACTTTGTACACGTCTGAAAAATTATATATTTTTACTGTAAAGTACAAAGTCTTTCTCTCCACTGAGAGCTGTGTAAAATAAAGGACCAAATCTTAGCTAGTGTTTCCAACAATAAATTCAATTTTGGCACAGACAGCTACTTATGTAATATTTCAATGAGTTAATATCATTTTTCCCATCTCACCATTTCTAACCGTAATGCCGATAAAATGCAAAATGGCACCTAAGATAGAATAAAAGGCACCAACCATTTTTTTAACAAATTGATACATATTAATAAAACATACACTTCATCCATAGTTGTGCATTCATCACTTCCATTGTTATTAGAGCTTTTTCATTATTTCAATACTACTACTAATAAAAAACAAACAAAGTTCATGACTTCTCAATCTTTCTGTGCTTCTCCCACTGTACATCGCTGCTGTTCCTGGCTGTTCTATCCAAAGTGTATGATCAGTGACTTTTAGTATAATCACAATGGTGTACATTCATCATCTCAAAAACTTTAGGACAATTCCATTGCTCCAAAAAGAAAGTCTCCACACCCCTTAGCATTCCTTCCTCAGACCTACATAACCACTAATCTCCTTTCATCTTTAAAATTGATTTATATTTACATTTTATATAAATGAAATCATACCATATGTAGTATTCTGTGTCTGGTCTCCTTCACTTAGTATAATGTGAGGTTTTTTTGTCTGATATTAACATTTTGTACTATTAACTTATATTTGTTCAGCTTTAAAGAAAAAGTCTTATATATGCAGTTCTACCTATATTCATATTTCACATAATATATTTATATTTCACATAAAATATTTAGTTTATAATAGGGCAGTCATACAGTATTTGTCCTTTTGTGTCTGGCTTGCTTCATGCAACATAATATCCTCCAGGTTTATCCATGTTGTCATATGTTTCACTACTTCATTTCTTCTTATTACTGCATAAAATTCCACTGTGTGTATACTCCACAATTTGTTTATCCATTCATCAGTTGGTGGACACCTGGGTTGTTTCCAACTTTTGGCAGTCGTGAGTAATGCTGCTGTGAACATCAGTGTGCAGATATCTGTTCGTGTCACTGCTCTGAGTTCTTCTCCAACCATTCTTTTTTATTTGAATCCTAAACCTAAGTATAATTTAAATAACGAAAAAGCTTTCTCTAGAGAGAAATTGGGGATGAAATTTCTGTTAGAGCAGGAAGAAACCTTAGAAATCAAGTTGCCCATATCTCTCCTTTTGCAAATGGGAAAAGTTGAGGCCTGATTTTCACAGTTTTTAATGGCAGAACTAGAAAGTAGGTGTGCTAATCTTGGCAAGATAATTAAAATGATTAATTTTTTCCTTATTTTCAAAGAAGCTTTAGGTTATAGAAACGTCACATAGAAGATATAGGTAGGGGATTCCCATATACCCCACTCCTCCCCCTCTCAAATTTTCCCCTATTAATAACATCTTACATGAGTATGGTACATTTGTTATAAATGATGAACAAATATTGAAGCATTGCTACTAACCATGCTCAGTGGTTTACATTATGGTTTATATTTTGCACCATACACTTTTATAGGTTTTGACAAAATGTATAATGGTCCTTATTTGTCATTGCAGAATCATGCAGAACAATTCCGATGCTGTAAAAATGCCCTGTGTTCCACCTATTCGTCCCTCTTGTAATCCAAAATCTCTTAATTTCATGTCCCTCAGTCTTGCTTGAAGAAGAACAATATAGAGTAATTACTTGAATGGGCCAAAGGAAGTAGGAAAAGCAGACATTAACTCTAAAAACATTGAGAAAGCTCAGGAATTTGGTGCCAGGCAACAGTAAAGAAGAGCTCTTGAAAAAGAACAAGAGAGAACTTAGATGAGGCCTCATTCATCTCTTCCCTGAAGTCTAGTGTTCTCTGTTCTTAACGCAAAATCCTAACTTCCAGAGCAGGGTGGATTTTCTCTGGAGATGAAAAAATAAATGCAATGTCAAAGGCTTTGTTAAGTACCAAAGAACAATATTCAATAATAAAATTGATATCCTTCTAGGAGTGGGGAATAGAGACAAGAGAAAAGGAATGGACAGAGAACTTTTTGAAGTTTAATCTCAAATTTAAATTGTATTTTTGCCCATGCAGTTGAAGGGCCCTGTTTTCATTTCTCTGTGATTTTCACCATACAAAATTGGTACAGGTAGTTCTCGTTTTCAACAGTAATGCCAGTCTCAACATGAGGTTTCAGATATTCCTCCTCCCCAGGTATGATAATCATAAAATATGATGATATTCATCCTCAAAGAGAGGATGAAATTGTCAAGTTTATGCAAAGAATTAGTGCGAAGTATAGAGCCCAGGTTATCTGGCTTCTCATGTAGTCTTCTTTCCAATGCATCATGTATCTTTTCTTTAGTAATGTCTATCTAATCAATTCATTTGGATCCAAGATCCTCAGTTGGAAATACATTCTTTAGTTTAGATTATGGTTGTTTATCTTATTCTTGCCACATTATCATTTTTTTTACTTAATTTTTATTAAACCATGAGCATGTATTGCTTTTATAATTAGAGAGATCATAATTGTCCCTTTCTTCTTTTGGTGGTAGGAACCTGCAAATAGTCGTCTACCTCCTCACCTTATTGCACTTGACTCCACGATACCTGGATTTTTTGATGACATTGGGTATCTGGATCTCTTGCCATGTCGGCCCTTTGATACAGTTTTTATTTTCTATGTGAAGCCAGGTCAGAAGACAAACCAAGAGGTAAGAATTCTGAACCTTTTTTGGTAAAATTTTATGCTAAAAATATAAACAATTTTACATGGGTTGTGCTTTCCTGTGGTAGGAGATGCATATTTTGTACTTGATGCTTAAGGGCATTTTATGAACCAGTTTAGCAACTGTGATTTATGGTGGTTAGTCTCATGATGCTTTTGACCCTTTAAGAGATATGCTTTAGAGAGGAGCGATAGCATGTTTTTCTTCTCCTTAAGAAATTCAGATTCATAAGACAGAAGAAACCAAGAGAGAAACAGATATGGCTCAAGTGATTGGGCTTCCGACTATCGTATGGGAAGACCCGGGTTCAATCCCTGGGGCCTCCTGGTAAAAGCATGCCAGGCCCACGTGGCGAGCCAGGCCCACGCAGCGAACAACACAGCAAGATGATGACACAACAAAAAGACACATGGGAGAGTTAAGGCGAGACGTGACAGAAACCAGGAACTGAAGTGGTGCAAGTGATAGGATACCTCTCTCCCACATTGGAGGTCCATAGGATTTAATCCTGGTGAAGCCTACATGAGAAAAACAAGAAGAAAAGACAAAAAGAAAAACAGAAGAGCACACAGCGAATTGACACAGACAGCAAAAAAAGCAAGGGGGTAGCGGGAAAGAACCTAAGATACAGAAGGTTAGCCACAAAAAGCTTAGAGGTAGTCCTGATTGCCTAAGAAGAGAATAATAACAAAAACATGTATTTACTGAACATCTTCTCTGTGCCTCAGTATGTTCCATGGTATAGAAATGAGTAACAGTCTTTCCTTTTGAGGTACTCACCTTCTAGGTAATTTCACAAGAAAATAATTTCAGTTGAAGCATATACATAATGTGTAATAGAGAAAATAGCACCTGAAATTTTAAATTAAAGAATAAAAACATAAGACTAAGTAAAATACATCTGGATTAGTGCAGCAAAGAGATTACAGGGTACAGCGACTGTAGACTAAATGGATTAAGAAAAATACATATGAGAGTAGAAACTGAGAGGAAGTGGCAGGAGATTTGATGTTTCTGTTGGAAACAAATTGTTTAAACATGGAATAGACAGGCAGTTACTGATTGCGATTAGGAAGCAGCTGAAGGAAGATTTGTAAAATCTGGTATTCAGATGTGTAGAGCACTGTGACTGACACTATGATCTTAAAAACTTTTACTATAATCACTGTAAGACCATTCATTCATTAGATAATCAAATTGAGCACTCCTTAAGAAACTTACCAAAGTCACAAAGTGTTTATGTACGTTAGATGCAGTATTAGGATATTAGGGGTGAGATACTAGAAAAGGAGATTGATTTCTAAGAAAGTTCTTCTCATTTTATGTTATTAATTCAATAAATATTTGTTAAGTGTCTTGTGTTAGGTTCCAGGCTTACTAGTGAACAAGATCTACAAGGTTTCTGGCCCCCTACAACTACTGTCTAGAGGGGAAGACAGATGATTAAATAAGTAAATATAGTGAAGTGTGATAATAGGGGCATCAAAGCATGTTATAGGAACCATAACAGGAAAACCTAACCTAGTTTTTAACAAGGTGTCCTGGGGGGAGGACGTTTAAGCTGATATTTTGGCATGCATTGATGATATGTTAAAAAAAAAAAAAAAAACAAAGTAGGGGGCCGGCTGTAGCCCAATTGGTAGGGCGCCATTTTACCACATAGGAGGCCCTGGGTTCGGTTCCTGGGGCCTCCTCGAGCGGGCATACCACCTTGAGAAGTCAGGCTGCCGCGGGCAGGGCAAGCCGCCGCGAGCAGGCAGGCCGCCGCGCGGTAAGCTGACTCGGCAGGTCGCCGCAGCAGGGGGGAGACAAGCAGACATAGAAGAACGCAAAAATGAACACAGCAAGAACAAGCAGAAAGGGGGATATATATATAATAAATAAAAAATATATCTTTAAAAAAAAACAAAACAGTAGATTGTTACTGACAAAGTAACATGTGCAAAAGCCCCAGACAAAAGGTATCTTCACGAGAGAAGTTTATTATGGAGTCCAATATGCTTGAACCTTGGAGAAAGTGGAGTGATGATAGCCAGGGATGAAAACTGAGGGACTTGTAAGTTTTTTGGAAGAACCCCAGTAACATTGGATTAATTGCAGGAGTCTGTTTTGAAACAAATCTGGTGCCTTGATCAAATGAGAATAATGGGACCATTTTTCTCCTGCCTATAAAAGAAGAGGACACAAACCCTTGAAGCAACCCCTAAACTAACTTACTTTCCATTAAGTGTCTAAGGGTTGAGGGCATCTAGAAAACCATGAAGATTCCCTGGGTCCTCCTTTAGAATGACTGAGATCTACTTTTCCTAGCCACAAGGTAGATTTAGGTTAATTCACTTACTGCTTATTACTTCTTGACTAAATTTTCAAAAATTGTTTTTTTAAGTTTCACTTCTAAATAAAAATTGTAATTGAAAAATTGTAGCTGGAAAAAACTGGAACTGGCTGTCAAATCAATTTCCTCTCATTTATAAGAACATGAAGGGCAAGTAAACTAGATAGGTATGTATACATCTAAAGAGATTGATTCAGCATTTAAGACTTAATGACATGGCGATGGTCCCCGGTGGATTGAGAAGTAATGAGTGTAACGTACCACATTTCAACTTTAGTGGGCCTCTGTATGGTTTTGACAATATAGGTTAGCATTGCATGAACTAAGTCAGTGATTCCCAAACAGTGGTCTATGGACTGGCTGCATGCATCACAGTTGCTTGGAGAGGAGAAACTTAAAAATAGTGATACCAGGATCCTACCCCTGCTGATTCTAATGTAGAAAGTCTGGAGTGGGCCTAGGGTATATTATTTTTAATAAATTCCTCAGTTGGTTTGGATATTCTCCTCCCCACCTTTCATTTTTAATTTGGAGATGGATTTCTCATTTTCCTTCCTTTAGAACAGATTTTTCAAAATCAGCACTATTGGTATTTGGGGCCAGATAATTCTTTGTTATGGTGGCTCTCCTGGGTATTGTAGTATTTTTAGCAGCATCCTTGTCTTTACCCACTAGGTGCCAGTAGTGCCCCACCAGTGTGGCAACCAAAAATGTCTTCAGACATTGTCACATGTCCACTGGAAGGCAAAATTGCACCCAACTGAGAACCAGGGACTGTTCTTTCTGGGGCAAGTGTCAAGTCCCCAGGTATTACACTTGGTACTTAGTGTAAAGGAGAGAACCTTCTGGTCACTTCATTTTTGCTGGAATGGCAGACTCATATCTATTGTTCCTTTCTTTGGACTAAAAGAAGGATATTTTCAGACTAATTAATTATACCTAATTTTTATTGACTTTTTAATAGGTTTGACTTTTTATAGTATTTGTTAAGATTTGTAATCACACAATCTCACATTAACCAGACGGTCAACTCCGTAAAGGCAGAGACATAGTGTCTTTTGTTTACTGCTTAGTAGTATGTCTAGATCAATAATTGTTTTGCCAGGAGCTAAGGGTTTTACTTTAATTATATCATTTAATCTTCACAACCATCATTATTATCCCTATTTTGCAGCTGAAGAAACTAAGACTTAGGGTAAGAAATTTGCCCAAGGCCCAGCCAGGATTTGAACCCAAATCTGTCTAACCACAAAGTTCACTTGCATTCTTAACTACAATGCTTTATTTCCAAGTTTATTCTGAGTTTGAACTTGATATGTCAAAAGCCTCAGATTTAACCAATTTTTATTTTGATATGCTCTTTTGTTTCCTTCATAATAGCTGATGATTGGTATGTATTTCAGATTTTAAAGAATGTGGAGTCTTCCAGAAATGTTCAGCCACATTTCCTAGAATTCTTGCTTTCCCTTGGCTGGTCAGTAGATGTGGGCAGGCACCCTGGTTGGACTGGGCATGTTTCCACAAGTTGGTCTATTAACAGTTGTGATGACGGTGAAACATCTGAACAAGGTAACACTCATAATGGTCATTGGTTTTTTTTCTTGTTTTGGTACTCTTGATATTTTCCCTATACATTGAGCTTGTAGTCTTATTTCAAAAATAAAACTACACATGAATATAAAAGAAAAGTTTCCACCCCTAATCCCAGTTCTCACAGGGTATCACTTAATAATAGTTGACATTTTCTTCCAGAATTCTTCATGTGTGTGAATTATACACATGTTTATATGAATGTATGTATGTGTATATATGTGTGACTATATATACACACATATGTATGTATATGTGTATATATATAATTGGTGTGGCTAATTAATATAAAATTCATGGCTTAATTATCATAAGGCTGGTAAGTCTTGTTTTATAGTATTAGTGAGCAAATTGAATTTCCTATAAAAATATTCTAATAAATATAGGCCATCCATAACAAACAATACATGCTCTTTCCTAACAAGCATGGTTAGTCTAACAAATGCAGTTTTCTATAACAGGTGTGTTTTATAGACTTTGTGGGTATCAGAGATTCACGTTAAAGGTTACATTTTGGGGATATTATATGAAAATCTTTGTAGTTAACAGCTGTGAGAGATTCTTGCCCTTCTCTACATATCCTCTTGAAGAACTGGAATCATGATGACAAGTACCAGAGCAAGTATAAATTTAAATTTAAGGTCTTCACCCTACTTGGCTAATGTTTTTTGATCCTGTATCCATGCTTTGAATTATCAAAGTTCTTGTATCAACACAATTATACTTTTTCAAGGTTTCTCATTAAGTACAATTGTAATTTGCAACCTGTAGTTTGTTTTAATTTCTGCTAAGACTGAAAGTATTTGGGAATCTGCTGTAATTTTTTATTTTTATTTATTTTTTAAGGCACTAGAGCTAGGGATTGAACCTGGAACCTCACATGTGGGAAGCCGGCGCTCAACCACTGAGCCACATCGGCTCCCCTGAGTTGCTTTTTTCATCTGTTTGCTTGTTGTTTGTTTGTTTTGTTTGTTTGTTTTTAGGAGGCACCGGGACCAAATCCAGGACCTCACATGTGGGGAGCTGGCACTCAACCGCTTGAGCCACATTTGCTCTCAAAATATACTGTGATTTTTATTTCCCCATAACTTTGTACATATGCTTGAGTATATCTGTAGGGTAAATTCCCATAAGTAGAGTTGTTAAATCAAAGGATAGATAAATTTTTCATTTTGATAAATACATTAGATGCTTATGGTTGTAAATAACAGGAAACCTGATCCTAACTGGCTTAGATTTTGAAGTTCATTTGTTGCCTTATGTAACTGAAAATTCCACAGGTTAGTGTAGGTTTTTGGTGTCATTTGATCAGTAGGTTTTTGGTGTCATTTGATCAGCACTCCTGTTTTTTTCTGCCATTTTCCTTTAGCTCTGCTCTCCATGCATTGGTTTTGTCCCTATCCTGGCTTCTCTCATAGTGCAAAAAGGCAGTTCCAGTCTTTACATTCACATCCTACACTGTCCTGAAGAGGAGAGATTAGCTGGGTCTCAGAATCTCCTAACTCCCAAAATCATGAGCTACACAGTGATGAGATCACCCTGAACTTGTCTCTGTGAAAAAGAGATGGAATGAGCCTCATAGAGAGCTATAGATAAGTTAGAGCTGGTATAAAGGATCAATCCCACCTATTCTTTGTGACTGCTTTTGAGTGGGAGTGGGGTGAAGTGGGAGTTGGGCAGTATCCACAGTGTATACTATAGTAGGTACAAAGTGCTTTCCCAAAGGCTAAACCCAGGAGTCAGCAAACTACAGTGCATGCCTATTTTTGTAAATAAAGTTATACTAGAACTCGGTTACACTCTCCTGTTTACATGTTGTCTATCGCTGTTGTCAACTACAACAGCAGAGTTGAGTAATCATTCCAGAGACTGGCCTATTTACTATTTGGCCCTTTACGGAAAAAGTTTGCTAACCCCTAGTCTGAACTTCCTATTTGCTACAGCCTCATCAGAGTTAGGTATCGTTTCCAATCTGTTAGGTAAGAAATTTTCTATTTTCAATTATGATTGAATTTGAGCATCTTTTCATATTTTCTTTCATTCTTGAGAACTGCTTGCTTATATCTTCTCAGTTTTTTTTTGGTCAGATTGTTAGTTTTTTAAATGTATTATTGGTAGGACATTGTATTCATTTTAACTAGCTCTCAGAAGTGTTTCTTTCGTTAATTCAGTCTTGCTAGTGCTGGCTTAGAGTAGATGCTGTTACTTAAAACTGCCTGTGCATTTTTATATCATATCACCACCCACTGGGGGAGGCAGAAGCAGAATTGAGTGGCAAGAAAGTCCGGGGACAGAGTGCCTTGAAAGCAGGAGTACAGGCACAGGCATCCCACTCCAGCTCCCTTCAGAGGGACTGCCATGGTCTTCTTCCTTTTGATTATTACCTATTGTTCAAAAAGACTGCTCCCTTAACCTGCCTCATACAAGTGAGCTAAAGGCCCTGCGAATCAGGAGTGGTTTGATTTAGTGTAGTTTCAGAAACTATGAGATTAAGATTTTTGATTTAAAGTCAGTGTAAAGATATTAATGAGCATTTATGCTGTATTATTCTCATATACTAATTGGTTCTGATTGGAAATATACTTTCTACTATTTATTGTTCTTATTTTATTAACCAGCTAAAATTTTATTAAGCAGGATGGTTGGCATGATATTGGATTTTCCCACTTTTCAAAGGAGTAATATGGTGTGTCTTGTTCCTAGATGAAGTAATTTCCTCTGAAGATGTTGGGGCTAGCATTTTCAATGGACAGAAGAAGGTGCTGTATTATGCCGATGCCCTTACGGAAATAGCTTTTGTGGTTCCTTCTCCTGTGGAGTCCTTAAGTAAGAATGTTTTTTGTATAGTGCTGTTTAAGGGTCTATTTTTGTATTCACTGGTTTGTGAAGTATTGTTGCATTGGAAGCAATTTTGAAATCTTCTAAGGCATGATAACTATTAGATTTTGCAAAGGTGTAAGATATCTCCTCTTAACTTTCTTCTAGGAAGTAAAGAAGAATATACTGCCTTTCTAATAATTATCTTTAAATGGTAAAGAGTCCTACTTCAATCAATTTCTGGTCTTTCTTTGACCTAACTAGTTTTTGGATGGTTCATTTCTTTCTCTAATTGTGAGTTAGCTCCCACCTACTTCCCTATTTCCATGTGAAAGCCTTTATATGGAACCTCATAGCATCCTACATCTAGAAGAACCCTGTGATGGCATCTGGCTGATTGTCTTAACATCAAGCAGGAGAAACTTAATCAGCCTAGAAAAGATGGCGATCAAGACTGTTCTCTTTAAGGATGGGGAGTGATACACTTCTTAGTCTTGTTTTGCCTAGACCCTTTACATTTTGGAAAGTATGTCTGTTTTCCTCGTGCCTGACAGTAGGTGAAGAACTTCGCCTCCTTCTTCAGTAGGACTGTTATTCATAAGATGGGAGATTGTACATCATCTTTTCACACTCTCATCTCCAGGCTTATGATTTTTTCTTGCGCTCTCCCTTGGTAGCTTCCAAACCTTTGTACTTGGACCCTTGAATTTCTTTCCCTAGGCCCTCCCTGTCTCAAACTAGGGCCAGTTGTGTTCCTGGCAGGATAGGCTTTCCATGGTCTAGGTCAGTATCTTAGCAGCTACTTGTCAAGGCTGTGATCTTCCAGGCCCCATCTGTACTGTATGGGCAGAGTCCCTGCCTGGTTTCTCTGGCCCAGCCTGTTTGCACGAACCAACTCCTCCCTGGGCTAGATCTGTGTCCTTGCATTATACTTCCCACCATGGGATCTTTCCCACCTGTAATGAAATATCCCCTATGCCAACTGCACCCCTGCTCTAACTAACTTCCTGTCTTAATATTTGTATTCCCTTGGTTTTTGTTTTGTTTTTATTCTCTGTGTGCTTGTCTCCAACCAGATTTCTCCTTAACCACAGAGGCTGTCTTCTCTAGCTCTTGGATGCCCCAGCGCCTACTAGACAGAGGACATACATCAATGAATTTAAAATCAAAATACTTGAGAATAACAGATGGATTCTATTATATTTTACATCAGAAAAGTCAAATTTTTTCTGGTCTTATCTCAATTACCCTCTAGAGCAAGAGCTGGTAAACTATGGCCCACAGGTCAAATTCAGCCCACTAGGAGTAATTTTTATGTTTTTGAAGGATTTTAGGGAAAGAAAAATTTACAAAGAATATGCAACAGATACTTATACAGCCAGCAAAACCCAAAATATTTACTACCCCATCTTTTTCAGAAAAAGTTTGCCAACCCTTGCTGTAGAGGCAATGCTTTATTTATGTGACTCAAATTAGGCTAGTTAGCATAATTAAACACTTTTGTTCCACAGAAGTAGGAGGTATTATAATTGATGCTTTTTTTTCTTTCTTTTTTTTTTTTTAATGATATAGCTGATTCATTGGAAAGTAACATCTCAGATCAAGATAGTGATTCAAATATGGATCTTATGCCAGGAATTTTAAAACAGCCATCCCTGACGCTTGAGCTTTTCCCCAATCATACAGACAATCTTAATTCCTCACAGAGGGTAAGTCAATCTGTTGATATAGCTCCAAAAAATTATAGTGAAATAGTAGAAACCATATGAAAAGCTTTTAACTTTAACCCATAGAGTAATTAAAGGAGAGTACTGATTCATTAGTAACTTAATTTTTTAAAAACAAAATTCTCACTATTTTCTTTTTTTAAAGCCTGCAACAAGTAGTTTCATTCTAAGACAGCCTTTGTTGTTTTCCTTGATTTAGCCATTCTGATACGATGCATGCTTGTTCCTTCACCTTTTCTTTCCCAAGCCTAGGTTTTTATTCAAGTCCCTGAAGTATGCACTAAAGTCAAAACAATGTCTATATATTCCATATCTTTAATCATGGAATGCTTGGCTTATGTCTGACCTTACACAAATGGTAGCATTTTGGAGAGTAGCTCGGTATATGAACAACTAATATGTATAAATGCACCATCTAAGGCAGACAGCAGCTACTACAGCAGAAGGCTTTTGCTTTTATACTTTTTTTTCACCCTATCAGATGTTATTTCTTTGTTATCTGTATTTTCCCCCTCATACTACCTCTTAATCATTACTAGAAAACAGTCAAGTGATAGCCAGAATACGGGATCAGTTCATAAGTGTAGAAAGATTTACTTAGAACAAATAATAAAACACAAATGAAAGCTAAACTTGACTGAAGCCATTCTCCCTTGTACAGAATTAATTTGACTCCTTCCACAGTAAAAATTATTTTTAATAAAAGAATATGGTTAAAAGAGTATGGGAGGCAAAGTGGATGTAGCCCAGTGGTTGGGCGTCTGCCTCCCACATACAAGGTCCCAGGTTCAATCCCTGGTACCTCCTTAAAAAAAAAAAAGAAAGAAAGAAAAGAGTATGGAGGAGGTTTTCATCTTTTTCAGGGGGAAAAAAATCAAGTTTTATAAGACTTTCTGAGATTGATTTGAAAATCAGGAGTTGCTATATTTTAAAAAGGTTCCACAGAATAATTTGGAAATGAAGAAGTCCGTTGGGGCTGGTAATGCAGGAATTGGGCCAGTTCCCTCTCCTATTCAGTGATTAACTGCCCTTTAATCATCTTCTGAATTCCAGGATAGTTATTTCCAGCAAGTTTTTTAACCTTCCATAAAGGAGATAATAATACCTATTATAATAGGTATTATATCTCACCATAATACCTATGGTGAGATTAAATGGATCTCTGAAATGTTTGTCACAGTGCCTGGTACAGAGCAATTGCTCAGTGTTATTTGGCAGTTGTTATTTGGATAAGAAAATTCACAAATTCAGAAACAGGTCTTTTGGGATATTATGAATACCTTAAAAGCTGCTTATGATTTTAAGTGTCTGAGAGTCTCTGAGGGTGACTGGATGTCTGTCATAGTTTGGGGGGAATTTCTTGGTCTGAGTCATTTTCTGTGCAGCTAGAATAGAGACATAGAACCTGGGGCTCTTGCCATTGTCTCTGGCCATCTG